>JAJJKM010003788.1:0-13500 GCA_023805625.1 Epidinium cattanei
ATAATTTAATTTATAATTTATTTATTTATATATAATAAATAAAGGCAAAAATTAATTTGATGAATTCATAAAAATAATATCAATGTTTTAGAATTTTATTTCCCTAAGAATAATCGAAAGTTCTTTTCATATTAAATATATGAAAGAAAGCCTTCATCCAATCTTTGTAGGGATAATAAAGGATTGAATAAAAATTATTTAAAGTAATTTGCAAAATTAATGCTAAAAATAGATTAATTATAAATATCATCAAAATGATGTTCTTAAAGTGTCATTGCCTTTTTATTTCAGATAAGTTCTAATTTTTAAATAATAATTAAAATAAATAGATTATGCTTATATAATAATTTCTTTATTATTAAGTAATAAAAGCGTTTTCATGTACTGATAAATGATTTTGGTATAAATAAAGACGATTGATATTCCATCCCAAAATAAAAAATATCAGATAATTATAAAAAATTGTAATTTCAATAATTAATATTTGTAAAAGTGAAAGTTTTTGGAATATAATATAAAATCAATAAAGATTTAAATAATCTCATAAAAAGTAAAAACAATAATTTATTCAAATGATAGAGAAAGAAAGAGAAAGAAACCACCTTATTTTTCCCTACTTTTTTTGTATAATTAATAATCGAGTGAAAAGTCTTTTTATTTTGTCCATGCTAGATTCCAATCATCCCATATTATAATATATTATAATAAAATTTAATATATTTATAATTTGATATAAAATTAATTTATTATGGACTTAACATTTTATAGCTCATTAATCTGTTCAAATAATCTAATAGAATAACTAAAACATGATTTTTTCTGCAGATAAATACAGTTTAAAAATATAAAATATCCCACTCTTTAACTAAAAAAATATATTCTATTAATAAATTTTTAATGGAAAAAAGGCTACTATCTTTTAAATGGATGTATATAATAAGAATATATGGTAATATTGCAATAAATAATTCAGCAAGAAAACTTAATAATAAATCAATAACAACTCCAACTATTAAGCTAACAAACATAGTTTTTCCTTGGGGTGGATAGACTGCAAATAAGCCAAAGACAAAAATATATGAAAGAATAGCCATAACAAAGAATAAAATAGTTTCAAATATCATCATATTTTTCATTTTTTTCAAAATAATGAAATAATGTTTATCAAATGATTTTTTACTAGTTTTAAATTCATATAATAAATATCTGACTCTTCCATTATCCAAATTATAAAAATATCTTGTTAAATAAAAATAGACATTTACTGCTATAACAGGCAATAAGCATCTCCAAATGAAATCTCCTTTTTTATTTTTGATATATTCCTTATATTCTGACTCATCTTCTAAACAAATAAAAATAAAAGTATTGACAAATAACAATATAATTAAATATAAAGGGAAGCATAAAGCTTTGACAGAAGCAGAATATGTATAATTTCCTCTGAATGTATTTATAAATATAAGTCTATTTTTTAAATTAGTGCAGAAGAATTCACCACAATTAACCTTCATTTTACTTAAAATTCTTATTCTTAAATTTTCATTTGATATTTGCAAGCTATGAACTAACTGTTGAACTTTTACTTTATTTTTTTTATTATATTCATCCACTTCTTTTACTTCCTCTTCATTTTCTTCAAAACTTATTTTATCATTTTCATGAATAAAATTATTTTTACCTTTTAAATCCAATTTTTTTTTGCTTTTGTCTCTCAATCTTTTACTTTGGAGTTCTTCCTCAGATGACATTGGTTCTATGGTTTCTTTTTTAATCTTATTTTTACCTTCAATAGTCTCATTCATTTTTTCTTCATCCATTTCATCAATATCTTCATTATATCCACCTTCGTGTATTTCTTTATAATATTGTTGATATAATCTCTTATTTTTTACATCGCCATAATTCATTAAATTATTTTCGTTTAAATATGCATTTTTTCTGCAATTTTCTCCATTTTCTTCATTTTCTTTTAATTTTAAAAGATCTTTTTTATATTTTTCTTTCAATTTTTGCTCAATTTTATCTTTTTTTAGTTTCAAATTGTTATTATATATTTTATTCATGTTTTCCTTGTTAACAAAGAAGTCTCCTTCTACATTTCCATATGGATATACATAATCTACCAAAAAGTCTTCTATTAATAAATAATTTTTATTTCCTAATTTTTTTTTTCTTACACAAAGACATATTTTGACTATTCCAAAATTAATAAAATATAATGCTATTATACCATAAACCTGAAGTCTGGTACCCCAATAATAATATACATTATGTCTCCTTAACAAATATGTTGGTAAGATACAATTAAAGAGGTTTAGTTTAATTATAATTACATAAAAGCCATAATTTCCTTTTAGATTCTGAGAATTAAAATATAATTTAACATGCTTCAAAAAATAGAATCTACCTAATATTTTTTCTGGTTTTGGATTATATTCATATGTTAATAAAAATTCACTTAAGTGTGATGAAGAGCATTTAAAATATGAATTATCTTCCAAATTTTTAAATTCCACATTTTCAGATATTAATTCTCTTTTTCTTTCATCCATACTTTTAAAAATCAACAAATATTCAAAATAATATTTTTTCATTCTTTCTTCTAAAGTCATAAAAGATACAGTACCATCATCTAATATATAATGAGGTTCAGTAAATATTCTATGATCTGATTTAAACATATTTCCTTCTTTAATCTTTCGTCTTCAGATATAGGAGAATAATATAAAATATTTCTTCATTTATTTATCCTGAAGATAAAAGATTAAAATGAATTCTATTATTATTAATAATATCAGTTAAAACAGGATTAGTTAAAGTCAAATAGAAAGTAACATTCTTCTTATCTTTGCATTCATTAGCCTTTTATGCTCTCATATTTTCCTATAATAGGTATAAATTACTTATGACCAATCCTTTGATGAGGATATAAAGGGTTAAGATGAATTTCTTGAATACTATCTGAATATAGTTTAATCTCTATGTAATTAGAGCTATAATTACGATTTAGTGTATTATGATGATAATAAGGACTATATATCCATGTGATATATTGCACATTTAAATTATGACTTCCATCTATAGATTTAGCTGACCCTATGCATTCATCAAACTGAAAATATGGTTCATAATTACCAACTTTAAGAGATTTCATTATCGAATCTATATTTTGAATTCCATTTTTTTCAATTTTGAATAAATCAACATGAAGGTTTTCACTATGGTATTGCCATAAGCCATCTTCAGTATCACTAAAGCATAAAGCGGTCAGATATTCTAATTGCCTTTTTATTAAAACGATATTGGTATCTATTTCTTCTTGTTGTCCATAGCTTAAATCTGCATCTCGTTTTGTTCCTTTATTATTACTCATCAATCCAGCTTTATAAGTGTTGGTTAATAAAATTAAAGTAGAAAAAATATTATCTACTAATTTAATATATTCTAAATCGCAATGGTCTATCTTAAAAATAACATCCTTGTGAAGCCAACTAGTAACCTCAGTAATAAATGAAGTATCTTTTGTGAATAATTGATTGCCTTCAATAAGGTTATTTAATGAACTTAAAAATTCATATTCTTCATCTTTTCCTTGATTTAATATTGGATAAATATATGTTTTATAAGTTTTTGTGGCCTTGTTAAAATATATTTCATACATATTTTCCAAAGTGGTATAATCTTCAGATTTTAAATGGCAATATTTCCCTACTGAATCCCCAATACAATAACATGCCATTGTTGTATGGACAATTTGAATCATTCCCTTTTGGGAACAGTAATTGTCTGATATAACTGGATCTTGAACTTTTATTTCACCATTTGCATCTAAGGTAATTCTTGAGTAAATGTCATTTGTAGCTGTTTCAACTATATCAGTTACTGCCATATTATAAATAATATCTATTTTTGAGCCAAGCTCTGAAATAGTATAAACTGTATCATCTAAAATTAATTTATTAATTAAATCATCTTGATCAAGCTCTAAACATTGGTAAATTCCTTCTGGGTTTTTTTTGTACTCAAAGCCTTCCTCACATAAAATAAGTTCTGAATAGTCAGAAGATATGTATGAATAGGGGTAATTTGAAATTTTTTTAGTTAAAGGATATGAAGTTTCTGTTACTGAATCATATAAATTATCTCTTTGGGAATTTTCATTACCAAAATAACCTTTGAAATAATGGATTAAAGATGGATATAAGCTTATATCTAAATTCAAATGAGAATTATCCGCAAGAATAGTATTTCTTGCATTATATATCCTCAATTCTCTCAATAAGCTCCAATTTCCCACAAAAATATATTTTAGGTAAATAATAGTTAAGAATATCCCATATGGATTATTTGCATTCTCTTTAATAGTTAAAGTTGTTGAAGTGTCTGCTCCTGAATATAAACTCATACTGCTAATATCCATAGTGCTTCTTCTACTGCTAACTTTTTTTTTATCTTTATCTACTTGACATCTGTAAAATATCCAAGTTCTAATTTTATCAGCCTTATCTGTAATAAATTTATCTGTATTATCTGAGTATGGATAACAATTTATTTTTATAATATCATTCTGATATAAACTAAAATCGATTTTAATAAAATGATTCCATGTTATTGAAGCCCCTTGGAAATTAGAATTATCTATATAGCTTTCAATATAACACCAAAGTTCTATCAAATATCCGCTTTCAGTTCCAACCCCAATATTATTTATAACAATATCATTATATTCATTTAAATTTATTGAATCTAATTTTTCACAATAAAATTTTTGTTTTTCTTCATTAAAATCATATCTTAGCCAGTATGTTTGACCATCATTTACACAAGAACAATTTTTAGGTGTATTATATGTACAATAATTAATTTCACAATAAGAATCGCAAGTTTTGCACTCTATATTACTATTTACAGCATCTACTATTTTAAACTCACTAGCATCGCAAACCAAATTAGGGTCATCATAAGGATTGTTATCTCCTACGCATAGAATATCAGTTTGTGAACCTATATTAGTATTAGTAGTATCAGTACAGTCATTATTTGTTCCTGATGTTGCTTCAAATGCAAATCTTTTTATTAATTTAATAAAGTTTAAATAATAATTATATATTTATTATATTAAACAAAATCTTATATACATTAATAAAGGTTGGCCATAAGTAGAACTAGAAATATCTTGGCCAATACCATAAGCTCCTATGAAAAACTTTTTATAAATTCTCAAATCGTGAAATATAGCACTCATTTTATTATTTATGGAAATTTTGTCAAATTTTATCATTTTTTTATGAATTTCGCTTATTTCCATTGATGGCTCAATTATATTTTCATCAATCATAAATTGTATCATATTTGGGAATTTAAGTTGGTAGTCTGAAATATATATTGAAATAGAAAACAAAGACCATTTTCCAATGAATAAACGACTTTTATCATAAGAATAAATATTTTTCTCAGAAGGAGTCGTAGCTGAATCATCTAAGATATTAATTGAAAATGTTTGTTTTTCAATGTCCCATCCTAAATAATTTTTATCTTGATAAAAATACAAAATGGGCACAATACCTGTCCTTTGTTCAATACTTCCTAAAAATTTCATATAAAAGGTTATAGTGATTTCTTTAAATGAAGTAAGGTCTTGATTTAGTTCTATCTTGTCATATAAATCTTTATTTGCTGTAGGAATTTTGAAATAGTATCCAGTCACTGATGAACATTTTGTGCCTGATAATAAAAATGAAGGTTTACATGAGATGCAGTCTTCATCAGAACCACTAAAGCACCTATAGCAATTTCCATTGCATTGCCTTGCATCAAAACTTGTATCTGTTCTACTAAAATAAGGTGTATTTACTTTATCTGTATAAGAAGAAACATCAATGCTATTACTTTGTTTCCCTTTATAATATGATTAAGGTGCAAATTTATTATTTAATGATTAGTTATTTAAAAATGATTTTAAGAGGTTTAATATTAGAGTAATAAAAATAAGAGAAATAAAGTAATATATTTATCAGGGAAAGTTATATCAAAATCAGTAACCCAGTTAATTTGTTGAGAATTATCATAGGTTAATTCTGTATTATAATTTGAAATGAAATCAAAATCCATACCCATAAAAGTTACTAATGATTTAACAACTCCTGGTTTTATGGTGTCTATTGTAAAAGGGTGATAAGTTATTATATTCATAGTTATTTCATTATTTAAAGGTGATCCAAAGGTATTTATAGAAGAAATATCAGTTGAATTTCTATTCCAAACTTTAATATCTTTGTAATAAGCATCATCCCAATGAGGGGCAAACATTTTATAAACACCAGAAAAGCCTAAATTACATTTAGAATATGCATCGTTCATTTCATGACAAAAAGCAATTTGGGCTAAAGCAAAACTATTCACATTATTAATCTTCAAAGATAGTACTGGATTATTATAATCATTATTCCAAAAAATATTTATATATTTAAAAGTATCTGCTGCAGTTTTTCCATCAACTTGGTAATTTTCTAAAACGACATGATTCCACTTATATTTGATAGCTGTAACATCTATGACATCATGATAATCTAATAAAATGTATCCATTATTATATTGGATTTTGCCTTTATACCTAGTTAAAATGTGGGGATATGCAATAAAAATAGTATATCTTGTGTTATCATCAGGGATATTGAATCTATATTCTTCAGATAAATCAAATAAGAACCAGAAATCAACATAATAATTGACAATGGGGACAGATAATTTATTATAACTTGCAATTAAATTACTAAACTTATATTTTGAATTAAAATATAAGCCACTCGTCGCTACTTTCGCATTAGGAACACAATTATAATTGACTAATGTATATCCATCTTCACATTGAAATTTTGTTTCATAAACGCCTTGCTTTAAATCAGCATTTTTATATGGATAACTTTGATAATGTTTGTCTGAGGCTTTGATATAACACATACCATACCCATCTCTCCCATCTGGGGGCCTGGTATATCCTACCGGACAGTCTTTATTACATTCTAGATTATCAACATCTAAATATTTCCCTTTTGAACACCAAAAATATTTTAGAGTATCAATGCAAAATATTTTTTCTTGATCACAATTATTTGGTTGCATGATTGATCTACATAATTTTTGAGTTTCATCAAATACTTGGCCATAATTGCATAGTTTGAAAGGGTCATAAAGGGGATATGTTTTATAACTTTTTGAATCAATGTCGGCAAGGAAATGTTCTAAATGATCTTTTTTAGGAAGAATCTCATAATCTGTCACATAATATTTTAATTTATCAGTGATAATGTCATAATTTTCAGCAAAATTAACAGAAAATAATAATGGATAATAAGGGTTTTCATATGAATTTTTGAAATATTGATCCATTTTAATATATTTAGTTTTTATTGTTTGAGGAATATACCCCATTTTCGGATGTTATGCCCCAAAAATATTGAAAATATTAATTTGAATCAGGATAGGAGAATAGAGATTATAGATTTAGTAAATATTGTAATCTCTATAAATATTTATTGTTTGAATAATTATACGAACAAAATTATCTCTGGACAAATTCATTTTAAATTTAACTAAGTTATTCATAAACATTTTGAAAGGTTTATCATTTTGATAAGAATTAAAATATATTTCAGGATTTATTTCAATAGGTGTTTCATCATTAATATAATATTTTAATAAATCATAACTATATGAACATCTTACATAATTCCATTTACTAAATCCATTATGATAAGTATATCCAGCTTTATTTTCTGCTTCATCAAACCTTTTTTTCATATCTTCTCCAAAGGTATCATCTAAATGATCTCTATAAGCTTGAGGAAAGCAATAAACTTCTAAATCTGTTGCATCTACAGTAAGAGCTTGTGCTGAGATGGTCATATGATCTTCATAAATAAAATTCATACCTTTTGTGAAGTCATCAGCAGATTCAACATAAAACCAAAATTCCATGGTATAACTATTTGATCTAGATGCTGGAATATCATCAAATATAACATCATTTTTAAATATATTAAAATTAAACATAGTGTCGCATCCTTCTCCCATTTTTATAGAATAATACATTTGTCCTCCTTCATTGCAATTAGGGGTATCTGGTATTGGTTCTAATAAACCATATCCATTAAAATCTGTTTTTGTTATAAATTGAACATAAGTATCAGGGTCAGGATATCCCGTATGATAGTCTTGTAAAAATCCTGAAGATGATTCAAATTTGAAGTAATTAACTACATTTCCAAAAAATGGGTCATCTCTTGAATAAGTAACAAAGGCTCTATCTGAGGCACAATCATAGCAATCCCATAATCTCAATTCTTTTAAATATGTCACCCCATAATTAGTGTCTGAATTTTCTGATATAGTTAAAGTTGTGAAATCATTATTTAAAGTTCCACTTGGAGTAAAATCTGTTTCTCTCCTATTTTCTGCCATTAAATTTGTCATATATGCTTTATTAGTTGTCATATCAACTCCACAAACTATATACCTCCATCTGTTTTGATCATAATTTGCTTCAATATATTCAAATTCCATTTTATTATTAATATCATTATTTGGAATGCATATTGCTCCATACTTATTTGTATCAGAATTATAATTAACTTCTATTTTGATATGGTCTTTCCATTCCATAGTTATAGATTTAAAATGATTACCTACGTAACTTTGAGATAAAAACCAAAATTCCATTTTAAACTTTTCTGTGGGGGAAGAGATATGAGGAACTGTTGCTGTCTCAAATCTTGCTAAATCCAATCCATGAGCATCTCCACATACTATATAACTATCACTTGGGGCATTACGGGGACTGTATGTATAAATTAAATTATTTATTGAATTAGTTGATTTTGTATCACAAGTTGCCGATAAATAATCACAATTAGTAGCCATATTTTTGACTACTTGGACAATATTTTCACATTTAGAAGCAGAAGCTGTGCATTTAGGTGGCAAATTCACATTTGTAAATTCAACAAATTCATCATCTTTACATTTTTGGTCAATATAAGTTAAATAATCTTCTTTACAAACAATTTTTGATACTAAAGTTGGATCTGTAATATCTTCAGGCAACACACATATCCTATCACTTTCTTCACTAGTACCAGAGCTATCTATATAAAACATTTTGAATGTTTTTATTATAATATTATTTCTTGAGATGTCACTTGTGGGAGAAAATTTACCATTATTTAAATATTTATGTTGAGCATAACCAAAAGCATTTATAATAAATAAATCATATAAAGTAACATCTGCAAAATGAGCTATTAGATATTTTGATATTTTAAATGTATCAAATGGGAATTTTTCAAATAAGCCATCACTATCAAATCCTAAATAAGGCAATAGTTCATTGTCAAATGTCATACTGACAAAATGCTTTCTGAAATTTATATCATTTGATCTAAAAGCAGATATCGAAATCGGCATCCAATTTCCAAATTTTTCCAAAACGCCAGTATACTTAAATTGAACATTTTCACCTAATTTTAATTCTTTATTTTCTCAAATCCTCATTGATAATATAAAAGAAATTTGTCAAAAGGGAAATAATGATTGCTTAAATGGTTAATAAAACACTATCAGATGATATATCATAATAAATTATAAATTGTTTGCTTTCAGATAAAGTTATAAGTTTAAATAAATTTTCATTTTCTTTATCATTCTCATATTTATCAATTTGATCTTGGGTGAATCCATATATTTTTATATAAAAAAATAAAGTTATAGTAGAATACTGATCCAAATTTAATGATTGGAAATCTAACTCTAATTCTACATCAGAATCTTCTTCTTGTTTCAGAGGATTTACATAATAATAATAGCTTAAATCATCTGATGTTTGTGTACATGTTGCTCCATTTAAAGCATATCCTGGCTTGCAGGAATAACAAGAAAATTTGTTAGGACCAAAACATTTAAGACATCCTTTATAGCATTCACCTGTTTCAAATATTTGTACTCTAGTTTTTTCACTTAATAATTTTGTAGAAATAATATATTTTGGGTAATTTAAATCATTCCAATTAAAATTCCATCCAATATTATAATTTATATCACCATCTGGATTAATCACAGGATCATCAAAAGGAAATTTTGCATCATAATTTCTATCATCTGGATGTCTTAAATCTATTATTTTATTATAATCAAGAGAAGCTGAAGTCAAATCATACATTTGTAGTAATCCTCCTGGAATTATATAATTATATTTATCATAATCATTTATAGTATAATAATTAGTATATTTGGCATCCCAAACTTTTATTTCTTTAACAAAAACATCGAACCAAAGAGCTTTTGAAACCCGTTCACAACAATTATTATCTTTGTTACAAAAACATATTTGGCTAGCTGTGCTTCTACCAGTAATTGTACCAACTTTAATTAAATTATTTGCTAATGACACAGTAAATGTAGTATAAATACTATCTTTATCAAATTTTTCTTTTGTATATAATATTAAATGATTCCAACCATAATAATATATTTTTTGTCCCAAATCAAAAGTTGAAGGAATTCCCTCTGTATTGAATACTTTTAAAATATATTTTTGTTGTAAAACATCATAATAAATTTGTTGATTATTGGTCATAAAAAGATATTTATCATAAAGAGGTGGTTCTTCCTGTGTCAACAAATCTGTATGAAACCACATCTCAATATAAAAGCAATAAAGATCATCATTAAATGGGAAATATATAGATTTAGTATTTAACCCTTTATATAGTCCTTCTCTCCCATTAATATAAAATTAATTCATTTAGTATAGTAAATTAGTACATAAATATATAATGTTCCACTAAATTGTAATGCACTATCTTTTGGTGGGAATTCTTCTTCATCTAAACATTGGAAAAAAAATGAATAATATGAATCTTTGCATTTGAAATCTTTAATATTACTTGTATGCTCAGAAGGACAATTCTCAACTAGATTTGGGTCACATTCGTATGTGCATAAATCATGGGTGATTTTATTTATTGTTGGCGTTGATAAATCAGATTGGTCAATCTTTATATTAGGTAACCTCATAAATTTATGATCAACACCATCTTTTTGCATGGTGCAGTCTGTTATGCATGAAGTGGTAGTTACTAATTTTTCAATAGTTTGTGTTTCACTATTTTCATCCAATGGATCAATTGGCACTTCTATATTCCTGAGCTCAGAACTATATATTAAATCATATCCATTATTGCATATATAAGCATTATTATCTTCAAAACAATATTTTTTATTTTCATCATCTGGGCATTCGATATCTAAATTTTGTCTATGCAAATCTGTTGTATCAAACTCGCTGTTATTGAAGTCAAGAAAATTAAGTCTATAGAAATTTTTACTTGGAGCTAAGGTATCTCTAATTAATTTACTTTTAATCTCAGTTACAATAATTTCGTTTGGATTTTTAGTTGAAGTGTATTGACCACTAGAATCATATATATGATAATGAACAAACAATTTAGTGGGATCTACTTTGATATTAGTATAGGGAATACTAAATAGTAATTGAGGATATGTCAAAATATTCCCATTATTTTTCTTAATTAAATGCATATTGAAATAATTAGGATAATTTACATGATTAAACATATAATCACTATAAAAATTTAAATTTCTTATATAAACGTCAGTATTTATATATTCAAATCCCTGGACTCTCAAATAAGTTTTTTCGTATCTTCTATAAAATTTTCTTAAATGATATTTATAAGTAGTATCTTCATCTTGATAATACATAGGTATATAATCTAGATCTTTCTCATCTTCATTTATGAACATTTTTTTATGAGTATATGATATTCCTGCTCTAATATAAACCCATTTAGATGTTACTTGCTTTACATTAATATTTAAATATTGTAATACAGGATAATTAACTATATAATCGTTTAAATAATCATCTGCTGTCGTATATGCTTTTTTAAACGGATAAAAATATTCGAAAGGGGTTAAAATAAGAGTTACTGAATTATAATCACTTACTTCTTGCCTTAAAGATAATGTGAAAAAATCTTTTAATATAAAAGATGATAGTGAAGAACGAAGATCTTTATTAGTTAAATATTTTGGATCATGAATAAACATCCAAAATTCCATTGTTACTCTATGAGATAATGGAATTGGAACATCTATATTATCTGATTCAATCTTATTAAGTGGATAAAATTCGAATGAACATTGAGTCCCTTTTTGAAATTGGAAATAATGCATCCATTGGGGATATTCTGCAATACCATAAAGTAAATTATTATCCTTCTTTTAAAAAATTTAAGAAATAAATTTCTTTAAAAAAAATGTTTTAAATTAAACTAAAATTCACTCAAAATAAAAATTAAATATTTAAATTACCATATTTTTAGAAATTTGATACAACTCAAAATTTTGAATTTTATTTAATAATGATGACAAACTTTATTCAATTTTTTCAACTAATATTCTTATATTTATCTCTTAAAGAAAAGTTAAATTTATAAAAATAGAAGGATGATTAATAATGTATATACTCCTTTTAGTGAGTGGAGAAAAAAATAAATGATAGGTCTGCTGATTTTTGAAATACAATACTTAAAATAAAGTGAAAATTTTAAATATAATTGAAATAAAAATTTTCTTTTGTTCCTTAACTAAAAAATAAAATTTAAAGATAGATTATTATTTAAGATGAATATCATTTTACTATATGGTACTATAGCAACTTTTGCAATCCATATAAGTGTTGCTGAAACAAGTTCTACATTGATAATCGCATTCTCTGCATGTTTTAGATTCATCGCAAAAAGATCCAGGTATACAACCAAACAAAGAGCATTCTGTATAAAAACGACCATAATTAACATATTCACATACATAATATTTAGGAGCAGTTGAAGTTGTTCCTTCCTCTATCTCACAACTTGTACCAGAAAGACACCCATGATTTGTGCAATAATTATGAGTATGTCCTCCTAAAGATAAAACATATCTAAATAAATCGACTGATACTAAATAACTATTCATATAAATATGTTGGTCTCCAGTCAAAAAAAATAATCTTATATGACTATCCCAATTTAAAGTAGAAGGATAATCATGCTCATAAAGGAAATCTTCACTCTGAACATAATATTTAGTTTTTCCAAGTTTTATTGAATATATAGTAAAACTATTTTCTGCTATAACTGATTCATCTAATTGTGTTATTCTATTACAATTCTCTTGAAGTCCTGGTTCATAAGAAGCACAAAATCCAAATTGAAAAGGAACTTCTTCTTCCAATATATTTGTTAGTCTAAAAGTTACTGTAATAATCGATTCATCAGAATCTCTTCTATAATCTAAAACTATATTAAGTTTCAATTATTTTTTAATTAAAATCTAATCCAAGCAAAATATTTATTGAGCTTATATCTTTCCAAATAATCCTTTATTATATACTTTACTCTTATTGAAGCTTTTAATTGAGGGTATAAAAGGTTA
>JAJJKM010003789.1:0-13339 GCA_023805625.1 Epidinium cattanei
ATTATTTCAATATATATTTTAAAAACTTTAATTTAATAATAAAATATAATTATCTCTATATTTTTCAAATAAACATTTAGATTTCATTATATTTGTTTCTGGTTTGTTAAATATAAATTTGGGTAAAATTTAATTTATTTTTATAATATATTATTTCTTTGTGTTTTAAATATTTTAAAATTAAATTTTATTTATCATTATATTTATTAAATGAATATCTATTTTCCCTAAATTTATATATAGTATTTTTAGTTTATTATTAAAATATTTTCCGCAGATAGCTAAGTGTTTCTTTTTATTAAAATAAATATGAGCGCGTATAGCGGATAGCCACTTCGGGAGGGTAGCATCGTGTTTTACGGTAAATGAATTAGCAAAAATTATAACTAATAAAAATTATTTCAATTTTTCTTCAAAAAATGAAATTCTCTATTACAAATTGACTATTTATGCTAATTTAAATAGAAATTATAAATATTTTATTAAAA
The DNA here is from genome assembly GCA_023805625.1 of Epidinium cattanei. Lineage (NCBI taxonomy): Eukaryota > Ciliophora > Litostomatea > Entodiniomorphida > Ophryoscolecidae > Epidinium > Epidinium cattanei. Next base: position 489 of record JAJJKM010003789.1, read on the forward strand.
TAAAAAATAAATTTGATAAAAAAAATGAAAAAATAGAATTTGATGCTAATTGCAGATATATACCATAAAACCCTGATTAATCCCCCTGAACGATGAGTACGATTTTTTGGAGGGGGGATTAAGTAGGTTTATGACATATAAAAAATAATAATAAAAATGAGTTATATATATTCTAAATAAATTTGGTATATAAAAGATAATAAAATCAAGGGGTATTAATCAAGGTTTTACTATATATCTACAAGCATCAATATTTGATAAAGAAGATGTGGAAGATTTTTCAACTTTTACTAAACTAGATAAACCAATCAAATTAAATATCAAAGAAAAGATTAAAATAGAAGAATCATCAATAAATTCTTTTGATAAATCTATGAGCTTTAATCAAGAAGTAAAAAAAATGATGATTGAATATGCAGAAAATTCTATTAAAATTTATGAACCAAAAATTACATTTAATGGAAATGAATTTAAACGTGATAAATTAGATAATTTTTTAAAATTAGTTAAAAAGTTTGATATAAAATTGCTAGAGAAGACAAATAAATATGATAAAGATCTTCAAATTAAAATTAGAGATATAATAGATTCTATTGATGAACAAAAATTGAAAACATCATGTGGAAAAGAAAATGATAGTAATTTAGAAAACGATGTTAGAGCTTTAAATCAATTTATTCAATGTTGCAAAGATAATTTGTCTTTAAATCTAAAAGATATCAAAAAAATCATATCTCTAAATGAAAAAATTGAAGGGGATAAAATCTTTATAGAAAATCACAATTATCTTATTGCATTATTTAAAGAACCACATGATGATCAACCTATTATTATTTCTGATTATTCTTATCTTAAATATCCAATGATAAGTGATATTGATAAGAAAATTACATTTTCATCTAAATCATTCAAAATGTTTCTGGGTTCTTATATTCCATCTATTCTTTCAGCGCCTATTGTTATAAAATTATTGAACATCAAAGAAAATAAAATAAAAGGATTTATTAGAAATAGTAATATGAATGGCATAACAGTGGGTGAAATTGATAATGAGAATACACTAAAAATTTATATAGATATACAAAATATAAAACCGGAAAAATCATTATATAAACAAAAAATACAATTTCAGTTAGAAATTAATTCAGAAGGATATAAAGAAGCAAAAATACCTTTTGAACTCAGTTTAAATGTTGTACCTTTATCAATTATATTTTCTTCTCTAGATTATAAATTGATTTATAATTCTGAAAAAAATGTATTTATTTTAAATTCTGATATAGTGTATGCTAATTCTGATATTAAATTTTCTTTCGATTATTTATATAATTCAAAATATGAAAATCAATTAAATAATAATATACCTTATTGGCATGATTTTAGCGTACCCTCCCCCTTTGTGGTAGAAGGAAATGAAATTCTGTCTAAAATATTAATTATTTTTAAATAAAAATTTTATTAATTTGAGTCAGGTATGGGGAAGAAAGCTTAAATCAGTCCAATAAGGTAGTTGATTTTGAGAGTTCTCTTGAATCATTAGAAAATAATAATTCACAGAAACCAATATTAAATGCAGAAGAAAACAATTTAACACTAAAAATACCTAAGTATAAAGATGATGAAAATAATTTTATCCATTTTATATTAAAAATATATTTTTCATCGACTTTCTATATTAATATTATATTTAATTCTAAAATTCATTTATTCGATTTTAATTTAAAATGGTATTCCTATGATAAAAAAAAATTTATTCCAGATGAAATAATAATTTATGTTGATAAAGAAACAGTTCCATATGATTATAAATTGTACTTTAAAGTGGAAAAAAAAATTAATTGTAAGACTGAATATAAATTTAATTCTAGTTTACCAAAAGAAATTCAAATAACAGAGAATAATTTTAATGCAAAGGAAGCAAAAAGTGAGTATATTTTCTTTATCATTTTTACAATAAATGAAAAAGTAAATTTTTCACAACTTAAAGATTATTATATTGAAATGATTGGGAATCACGTTCAAAAAAGAATTAAAATTAATCCAAAAAATATTAAAAATAAAACTAATTGTTTAAAAGATTTAATCTTTTATATCCCTAATTTTCTCATATTGAGTATTAATACCAATACCCATTCTTTGAATCGGTTCTTAAAGGGTTAATGGATTTACCAAAATATAAATATTCTCAGGAAAATAATAAACTTATTGAGATTGAACATGAAATAGAAAGAGATTCAATATATATAACTCCATTTAATATCTATATTCCTTATGCAACTAATTTATACTCTTATAGAAGATGTAGTTATCCTGAGCCAATAGTTGATCCGAGTTATAGTTTCTTTATAATTGGATGTCATACAGAATATTTCAATTTTCAAAAATTAACAATAGAAAAAATATATAACAATAAAAATTATATCTTGATTTTAGGAATATTTAATGATGAGAATTGGTATCCTATTCCAAAAATGGAAACAGAGTATAATGATATTTTTGAAAATTTTAAATACCGTATTTCCCCACCAAATTCCCCCTTCATTTATGGGCAAAATTCTGACAGAATAGCTATTTCCCCCCCCTTTTTTATAAAAGAAAAATAATACTATGCATTAGAAAAATGTTATTATTCATTTACCGTATTTCCCCACCTAATTCCCCCCTCAATTTTATGAGATCTAATAAAATGAATTTCTGAATAAATAATTTCCCCCACCTTTTTTGACCCATTTTTTGCTCTTGGGGGGAATTAGGTGGGGGAATATGGTATCTAAATTATGAAGAAGAAGGCAGCAGCGAAAAAGCAAATGAAATGATAAATAAAATAAAATATAATAATGATTACTGGAATATACCAAGAATAATAAAAGTTTATTATAATTATTTTAAAGAACATCCAGAAGTAATTATTAATTATATGAAAGAATTTATACAGCTCTTACCAACTTCAATAAAAGAAAAATTATCTAAAGAAGAAGAGCTTTTAAATAAAAAAGATTTAGTTAAAGATAATTTCAATATTATAGCAAATAATTTAATAGTCATTCTTTACAAATTATTAAAAGAAAAATATGAAGAAATAAAAAAAAACAATGATATCTTATTTTTTACAGATATTTCAACAAAAACAATTGAAACGATGGAGGAAAAAAAAAAAGAGAAAAGAAAGGCTTATTTCCAGTTTGATAAAAAAGATTTTATAAATTTAAAAAATGAGTCTATCATTCAAGACACCGAAAACGAAAATAAAATCGAAGGATATAATATGGTTCAGGAAATTTATTTTTATTATCGGCTAAATTAATTAATAAAAAAGTAAAGGGGTTTAGGGTTTGGGAATTAGGTTGGGTATTTGAGTTTGCCATAGGAAACCTCCCTAGACAAAAATCCTAAGTCAATCTCCAATCTTCATTTTTCGATTTAAAAATTTTTGGAGTCAAAATTATAAATGAAAAATGGGGTATTCATCATTCAAAATTTTGAATAACTTTTAAAAGAGAATATCTATTGGAACTTTGATGATATACTCTGAGTAAAAGGGTGGTATTGAAGTTTTCTGTAACCCAACCTTCCCTTAATCCTTCCCACCCTTTTTTTATGAGGGTCCCAAAAATGGACAAAACTGGAAAATTTCCATTCATTTTTGAGAAAGTACCATAAATTTCGGGGGGTTCCCCCACCCCCCCTCAAAAATGAGGGTCCGGGAACCCCCCCAAAAATTTTAAAAGAAAAAAATTTAAATTTTTAAATTTATTAAATTTATTACTTATTCTAATAAATTTGAGAATAGACTACCGGGAACCCCCTCAAAGTTTATGGTAATTTAGTTCACATTGCTTCAACCAAAATCCCTCCTAAATCTGGTGAGATTTGGATAACACTCAGATATGATGAAATAATATTGTCTTGGAGCCATCGGTCAAATTTACAGTTTTTAAGAAAATTAAAAAAAATTTTCAATGTTAGATTTTCCCTTTTTTGGCATATTTTCCCTATTTGAAAAGGAAGCAATTTTGAACCCCCTGATAGGGTATATATTATTGAAGGGTATCATCTGCTCTTTAATACTGTATAATGATTTATTGGTCATATTAGTCACCAGACTTTATTCAAACATTTTACCGCAAACCATCAAAAAAGAGCCCACCCCAGAACATAAAAAAAATCTTGAGGGGGACTCTTATTTCATGCTTGTTCTTATTTATTCTTATTTCGTGGTTTACGGTAGTTAAAGAATTATTTTTTGGATACAATGACTTTCCAATGAAATATCAAAATGACAATAATTAATATCTTATATATTTCAAATTTATTGGGTAAAGGAATGGAATGGCCATTTTTACTTTACAAATTATCCCTTTGAGTTTCTGGCTGACATATTTGTGTATTATTTTTATATATAGTAAAAAAATATTATTATTTTATAAAAATATAAGGAATGGGGATTATGTTAGGATTGATGAATGGGGATTTGACCAGGGATTAATTTGATATCATAATCCCAAGATAATCTTGCTTTAATTTTTAGAAATATTTTTTATTATTTTTATTTTATTTATATAAAAATTTATATATATTTGTATAATAAAATAAATAAATATGGATATTTATAAATATAGATTGTATAAGGATTCATTTGGTATAATAATTCCAAGTTCTATTTTTTTTAATTTTTAATTATTATCGGTAAAAATAAATTTCCCGCACTATAAATACCTTTTGCAAGAAGATAAAAAACCCGAAAAAGCAGAGGATATCATTCCAATAATTATGGAAGAGGAAAAGATAGAAATGGAAGAAAAAGAAGAGGAAAAATTTGATATAAGTGATATATCATTAATAGAGCTGAAATCTCCTAAGTCATTCACATTAAATGAAATAATAGAATATTACACTATTTGCAATAAAATAATAAATATCGTACTTTTCTGAATAATCCCCCTCCAAATACAGAGCAAGAGAAAAATTTCATAAAGGGGAGATTAATAAAAAAAAACGATCTTTTAATATTTTTTGAAAGAAAATAAAAGATAAACTTAAGCAATAAAATATAATTGATTGAATTAAATATAACATATTTTATCTCCAATATTATGCATTTTAATTTCAATGGGGGAATTATTTCATAGGGGTGATTATTCAGAAAAGAACTGTATTTTATATTTTTATATTATTTCTGCTTCAAAAAGTAATAATATTAAAAACCAAAAAATAGCAGGAAATTATTTCCAAAAATTAAATTCGATTATTGAGCAATTTAAAGATAAGAAAAATTATTCCTTTTTTTCCTTGGATATTAATGATTTTATGTTTGGCTTTCAAAATTTATATGACAAGTTAACTAGAATCAGATTTAAATTAGGAAAAAAATATCCATTTAAAAGAACAAATATAAATAGTAAAGAAAATTATATAATATTTCCTAAAATGAAAGGTATTATTAAAAATAAAGATAATTGGAACGCAGATAAAAGCATAGGAAATAATAAATTTATACAAGAAAAAGCCCAGACTGGAAAAATGAAAGTAACATATTCCTCATTTAATTAACCCTGATTTTGTAAGGGTGCAATTAAATGAAGCTTTATTATTTAAAATATATATTTAAAAACTACCTTAATAAAAACATTTTAAATAAAAAAAGATTGTTAAAAAAAAACGGGGAGAAGTTTGTTATTTTTAAAAAAAAAGTTAAAAATTAGTTAAATGAGGAATACTATAAATAAATTAAAGAATGAGGAATATTTTGTCGATGAAAATGATTCAGATTCCGAAGAAGATAATGAAACCTACAAAAAAGAGATAAAGAGTGTTCCTAATGAAGAGGTAAGAATAGAGAAAATAAAAATAGTGGATATTGATGAGAATGGGTTTGATAATATTTATAAAGAAGATGATAAAGAAAGTATATCTGAAGATGGTGAAGGTCCTGGAGGGGTTGAAAGTGAAATTAAGGTAGGTAAAATAAATGATATGACAGTAGTAGTAGATCCAGCAAATATAAATGAAAAGAATTTTAAAGAAGAAGATGGTATTAAAAGAGCGCTTTTAGTTTTAGAAAAGGAAAAAAAGAATAAAGATTCAAATATTGCGCAAAAACTAGATTTAGGAAATCCAAAAAATCATCATAAATTTAAAAACATGACCATTTTTAATATAGGAGAATGCGATAAATTCCATATTCAACAATTATATAATAAATCAAGTTCTTTAGCAAATACTTTGTTTGTTAATATAAACGGAAGTGGAAAAGTAAATTATTTCGATACTTTAGTTATTATTTTATTAGATCCTTCAGTTTATATAAGTGAGGAAATAAAAGCTTTAAATATGTTCATTGTTTGTGCTATGACCAATGCTCTAAACTGCCTTGAAATAAAATATTCTATAGTATTAATGGGAGATGAAGAATTTCGATGTGTTTTAAAAGATTATAATGAGCCTCATTCTATAGAAGCATTAGAGAGAGTTTTTGAATGTTTAATGATTAGAAGATTTAGAACAAACATTCCAGCTTGTTTAAAATATAGCTTGGAAGAATTAAGTTCAAAATCTGGTTTTAAGTATACTTCTTTTTTTGTTTTAACAGATGGACTAGATAAAAGTTTTATTTACACTCAAAAAAATACTTGGGACACAAATATTTTTAATAAAAAAAATAACTCTTTTGGATTCATATTTGCATTATCCTCAATTTTAACAAAGGAAAATAAAGAATTTTTAAATGAAATTTGGAATACATTTTTGAATGAGACAAAGGCTCGTTCAGGAGTTTTTATAAAAAGTTTAGAATTGAGAATAGATGAAGAATTTAAAACTAAAATAAATGATGTTTTCGTACATAATCTCATAAGATCAAAAAATGAAGATTCAACAAATGAAATTAAGTATATAAAACCATTATTCAAAATTAAGAATGAAAAACCTATTTCTAATTTTATAAAAAATTACTATAAACCAAGGAAAAAGTGTCCCCTTAAGTTTTTTTTTGGCCATACCCAAGGGCTAGTCCCCCCAAAAAAAATTTTTTTATAGTATTTTTCATTTAAAATATACCAAAAATTAAAAAATTTTATTTTTAATATAAATTATTATAAAAGTGCAAAAAAAGAGTCCCCCATTTTTGAAGCCTCAGCACTAGGGGGATCTTATCTGATGTCTTTATAGTATTTGAATGTCTTAGATGATAAATCATTATTTAAATTAAATGGAACATATGCAAAAAATGATATAATTTCATCTTCTCTCAATACAAATAAGGAACCTCTAGACATTAATCATTATAAAAACAAATTACATCAAATTGCACAAAAAGTTCGCAATAACGTTGATGAACAAGATAATAATTCAGTTAATTTTGCGCATAAATTTTTAAATATTAGAATGAATTTAAATAGAGGTATACTAGAAGAAATATTCAAGCCAAATAAAGCAAATTTAAAAGTTTTATCTAACACTGGAACTGAAATTGATATCATGGCTTTAATCTTATATTTTTTGAATCCTGTACCAGATCCAATGATATATTTACAAGATGCAATTGGAAATGTAAAAGAATATGCAATAACTGTTATCATTGATACATCATTTTCAGTTTTGAATCATATAAATATAAATCATAGTTTAAACACTATAAGAGTATTATTATCATCATTTACAATTATAGATTTACCTTCTTTTGATTTGATCGTAACAGGAGAAGATGGACCTATTATTTTGTGCTCTGAATATCCAACTTTTGCAGCTTTAAATGAAAAATCTAAATTATGGGAATTATTATGTCACTGTCTTGCCAATCCAATTAGTAATGCAGATCTTATATCTACTTTACAAGCTGCTTTTGATTTGAAAAGGATGAGAACTAATAATTTCCCTTCTTTTCTTTTTGTTTTAACTGATGGATTATATGAAGAAGATAAGCAAAACAAACTAAAGGAAATTGTTGCTAAATTAGTACAAACAAATATTCAAGTTATTGGAATCGGATTAGGTATATATCCTTTTGGTATTAGTAATATATTTGGACAAGCTATTTTTGATATAAATCCTAGTAATTTATTAAATTCTATTTTAAGCTTATTAGAAGGAAATACAAATGACAAAAATGAAATGAACTACATTCACAAAAAAGAAGAAAGTGAAAAAAGCATAAAAACTGAAATATCAAAACTAATTCAAAATAAAAAATATTTTTATGAAGCTCTGAGAAATGAACTAAAACAAAGCCCTTTAACTACAAATTGCTATGATATGGTTAATGATGAAGTAAAAGGTGGTTATGATGAATTAGGAAGGCCTATAAATCCAAAAGGAGATAAAATTGGGTTACTCAAAGAAAATAGTTTAGCTGGACAAAAGATTTTAATAGTTATGCTATGGTCTTGTGCTCTATCAGAGGTCGAAAATAAATTGTTAGATCCTAAATATATTAGCCAGACAAATGAATCGAATTCAAAATGTATTGCGGGTGTGGTTGATTATTTAGGAGTTAAAGTAAAAACAGTATTGAATTATGCTGATGCAATCACTGAAATCACTAATAAAGACGCAAATGGAAAATGCAATTATTATACAATTTGGGTTATGTGTGGACCGGATTTAAATCAATTACCTGATAAGTCAGAATATGCTGGATTAGTAGAACAATTTATTGATTGTTTACTTTTATATTGGAAGAATGGAGGTGCAGTCGTTCTTTTTTGTGATAATGAGCCTTTATATTTCCAGGCAAATATGTTTTTAGATAAAATAAGATTTAATGGAGAAATATCTCAAACTAATCTTAGAATAACTGGAAATGACTATGGTACAAATGTATTAGAAGGATTTGAAGCAAATGGAAATTTAGCACGTAATGGTATTTATGATACTTCTACAATCAGATTACAAAATGGATCAGAAAGAATGCCATTAGGAAGAAATATTCCCCAAATCTATGAAGGTGAAACTACCATAGAATTCATTGTCGTACCCCTCCTTGCTAAATACAAGGAATTTTTTTTGAGGAAGGACTGGATTACATTTCAAAAAAGGCTGTTTAGAATAGATTGAAATTCAAAAATTATCAAAATTCTAGGGGGGATTGGACATCTGTGGTGTTATGACAATGGTTTACGGTATATCCCATTCAAATAGTAATAATAATGAAGATATTAGACCTTTTATTCCTTTTGCAAAAAATTCTTCTGGAAATTTATGCATAATGATTTATAGTACTCAAGGTAAAGAAGGTGATATTATTATTGATTGTGGATATACAAAAGCTTTTATAAATATGAGCAATGGAGATATAGCAACTTGGAGATATATTCAAAATATAGCTGGATTCTTAGCAAGACCTGAAGCACATATGATATATGATGATGGGGAAACTGCAAAAAATTATAGACCAAAAGGTGTAAATTTCTCCATTAATTATTTAAATTTATATAAAGGATTGAAAAGTAATAATTATGGAAGAGGAGAGTTAGATATTATCTATATGATAGATAGTACAGGTTCAATGAGTAGTTGGATTTCTGGAGTTAAAAATAAATGTAAAGAAATATCGGATAAATTAAATGAAAATATTAAGTTAAAAAATTATGATATTAAATATGGAGGGGTTTTTTATAGAGATCCAATTAACCCTTTATGCTATCAATCAGGGAAAGGTTAGAACTGAAAATTATCCATAATGGGAGTATATGGGAACATAAACGGTTAATTGCACTTCAGATAGACATGAGTATCAGCCTCTAAGTGATGTTTATAATTTAAAAAAGAAAATGGAATCAATCACTGCAAAAGGGGGAGGAGATACTCCTGAAGATTGGGTAGGAGGATATAAATTAATTACAAACAAAATAACTATGAATTGGAGACAAAAATCATTAAAAATAATTATTCATATAGCTGATGCAGGAGCACATGGTAAGCGTTTTAGTGATGGAGATGGAGGAAATTATGATAATCAGGAAGCCCCATTAGTTAATCTTATTCAACAATGTGCATATAATAATATTAGTATATTTGGCTACCAAATAGGAACTCATCCTCAACGCTCCTTTTCAGAATGTAAAAAGATTTATGATTCTGTTAAATCTGAAGATTGTTATTTTGAAATACCGTACGCACAGGTGTCAGTTACTAGCTTGTCGTACACTTCATTTATAAATTTGAAATAATTTTTAATATTGTATTTTGTTATAAGCAAACTAAAAAATATAAGAAAAAATTTTAAAATATATGTCATTTACGAATGAAAAAAAAAAAATGTGGTAAATGACACCGGCTCCTATGGTATATCAATTTGAGCATGCATCAGATGAGGTAGTTGCTTCTAAACTTAAAGAAAATATTACTAATCATATATCTGCATTCATTGCAAAGAAATAATTATGAATTTAAATAATTAAATATTAATATTTTTATTAAATTAAATTTTAAATATTTTAGAAAATAATAAATATTTTGAATTTGAAGGGATTAGGGCTGATCCCATCCTCCTCCCAACCCTTAAACTAAGATTTCAAACCTTAAATTTATTGAATTATTTTATTTTCCAATTAATAAATTTTATAAAATATATATAATATATTTATTATTAAATTTAAAAAAATATAACTATTTCCCAAGATATAGGACTCCCCTCCAAATATTTGTGCTCAAAATCAATTGGGTTCCCCTAAAATGGCTTAAAATTCCATGAAATATAGGCCCCCCTTAATTTTTTTGACTAATAATATATTTTTGTGGGGCCTAAATCCTGAGGAATATGATATTTATCTAAGAATAATTAATTTAAATAAGATTTATTTAATTATAATCTGGGAAATCAAACATTTTCAATATATAAGTGTATTTATCCAATTTTTAATTTTATGATAATTACATTAAAAAATTTTTTTTTAATTTATAGTTAAACCATTTTATCCAACATTTTTTTCTTTTTCAATTACGCTATCTACACTTATTGGTATTTTGTTGTCTTTGTTTTGTGAATTATTGCAACAATTCATAAAGAATTTTAAACTAACTTTTCTTAGAATTTCCTTAAAAGTCGGATTAAAACCCCATGGAAATAGAACCCTCAAAATAATTGAAAAATATCAATTTTAAAATGGTTATTTGATTTTCCCCATTTTTATTCAAAATTCTGTCCTTGTATTTTTGAATACCTACCTTGCAAAATTGTTAGTTGCAATAAAACTCCTTCCATTATAGAAAAGGATGTTCTAATCTGACTTTTAAGTTATTATTATACCTGGAATAATTTGATATTTTTTTAATTCTTTATTTAAATCTTTAACATTAAAAAAGCATTGAAGAACTGCATTCATATAACAGGTTGCTTATTAGAACAAAATATCATCTATCCACCATTTATTATGGTGGAAAGAAAAGAAATGTTATTTAAGTTCATCCTAATTAACAATCTACATGTAAAAATAACCTTTTCTTAGAAATTTATTATACAAAATTTATTTATAAATAGGGTATCATTAAAGTTCTAGAAGAAGCTCAAGCTTAATTTTTACTAAAATGGTCTAAAGGGAAGCCAAGAAAGGTTAATGAAAAAGATTATGTCTAATAAAGTTCTGAACAATTCCCAAGGATAAAAATGAAAAAAAGAGTTAATATTATTCTTGCTATCTTGGTGTTTAGAAAGAATAATAAATAATATAAATAAGAGAAAAGATTGAGAAAAATGAATAAGTACACTGAATCAATAATAATGAGAAGGCTCAATAATCAGGAATTTTTATCATAATTAAAACTTCTTATTCCAATATAGAAACATATGAGATTTTGAACATAAAAATCTATTTTTTTTGTTAGAAATACAGAAATACTCTATCTTTGAATATTTTGAGGAGAAATATTCACAATCTTCTGAGTCAAAAATATAAACTAAAAATTTGGATGATAAGTTCGAAAAATCAAAATTTATTTAATCCTCAAAATATATACACCCTTTACAAGAGAAAAAATGATAGAATGTTAATTCCCTATACAAACTCTCAAAAAAAATTTACTAAAACTCACAGATATTTTTTAGGCTATAAAAGCTAACATAAAGTATTAATCATTAAAAATCAATTTTATAAAAGATAAAATATATAAATAAGAAAATAAAAGCTTTAATAAAAATTATTAAGAATATCTTATTAAGATTAAAAATTAAAAATGAATTAATCTTTAAATTAATTTTAAACCTTTCATATTCTCTCTATTTCCCATATGGTATATACCAATGAATTAAATTTCTCAAAAATAGGAGTCATAAAAGGTTAATCAGAAAATTATTTAATATTATTAAATGAAATCATTTATCGTAAAAGCTGGTGTCATTTACAATACTTTTTTTACAAATCATAAATGACATATTCATAAAAATTGTAATATTATTAACTTAATAATGAAGGTAAATTTTAAAAAAATTAAATATTTCTTAATCCATAAATGACACAGGCTTTTACGTTATTATATTATACTTTTAAATTAATAAATTTGTTGATTTTTTGATGTCAGGGATTTAATATATAAATAAATTATTATTTTTTTTTTTAATGAAAAAAAATATTTATTAAAACAAATGGAGGTACCATAAAGATAAATACTGTAAAGCTTACTGTTATAATCCTCCAATTGTCCAATCCCCCCCTCGAATCTTGGCAATTTTTAAATTTCAATCTATTCTAAAAAAAGAGATTTTTTATATAGCAGCGCAGTCCCATTCAAAAAATTCCTTGTGTTTTGACAAAGGTGTCGACAATGGATTTTGCGGTAATAAAAATGAAAAAATAAATAAAAATACAAAAAATTTAAATAAAAATGAGAATAATCAAAAAAAAATTTAACAAAAAATA
>JAJJKM010003790.1:0-13280 GCA_023805625.1 Epidinium cattanei
TTAGAAGGGGATGTTAGATTTTTGTTAAAATATTTTTATTATCTTTAAACCCTGATTAATATCCCCCAAATAGAACAACAAAATTTATTTGGAGTTGGGGGAATAAGTTGGGCTTATTAATATATATCAAAAAAAAGAGTTATATATATTATAAGTAAATTTGATATAAAAATGTTAATAAAATATGGGAGAATTAATTAGGGTTTTTGATTAAAATTGCAAAAAATTTTTTTAGAGGGGGTAATGTTCAGGCTTTACAGTAATTGGGAAATTAAATTCTAATACTTAATATTTAAAAATAACTATTTAGACTTTTATAGTATTTGTTTATTTATTTAATTACCGTAAATCTCACCGTAATCTCCCCCTCTTAATTCCCCTGCCTAAAATTTTGAAAAATATCGATTCTTTTTTATTCTAAAAGGTTAAAAAAAAACATTATTTTTTACTAGTCTTAATCCCCCCTAGAAAAATTGGCAAAAAAGAGATTTTAGGGGGGATTATAGTGAAGTTTAAGGTATTTTTTAAAAATAATATTTTAAGTAATAATTATAATAATAAATATGTTATAAAAATAATAATATATTGATATATACTTTTTATTGTATAAAATCAAGGTGATAAACATCTATAATTCCTTAATCTGTTCAGTCCTTCTGCTATTCCTCTTAAGAAGCAATTATGTTTTCTTTGTGTATAACAAATAGCAATAAGTAATTCTATAAGAAATTCACAAACTATAAAATTAAAAATAAAAGCAAAAGCAAAACATTCAACAAATCCTTTATTTTGATATTTCCAAACAACAGTAAATCCAAAAGTTGAATAAAAAGAATATAGCCAAATAATTCCACAAAGTAACATTCCTATTATAGCAAATGTTTTTTGCCTTTTTTCTATAGCTTCCCATTCTCTTAAAACACTCAATTGTCCACCAGTAGTTACCAAAGTAAATAATCTTCTTTCCTTCTTATTTGGGAATTTAAAAAAAAATGCAACTAAATACATTACCCCATCTGCTGCTAGCATTGAATAAATTGAATAAATTATCATTTTCACAGGTGAAGTGTGAACAGCTTTTTCATCTGAAGTTAAAAAAACTGAAACAAATGTTAAAATAACACAAAATTCTGTCATTAATAATGATAATTTTTTCCATCTTGGATTAAAAACTGACACTATACAAAAAGAATTAATTAAAATAGATCTACTTTTAATATTAAGTATTAAAAATTCACAAAATGAAAGGCTAATACCTGCAAATTGTTCTATTTCTTGGCTTCTTGCTTCATCAGCATTTTCAAATTCTTCTGGTAAAGCATTATGATGATATCTTCCTCTATTATTATTATCATTTTTATCATTTCTATTGCCATAAAAGAAATTTGAATTTTTTTTCCTTTTTAATTCTTCTTCAGCATTTTTTTTTCTGGATTTTACATCTCCTTCATAAAAAAAGTTGTTATTTACTGCTTTTCCTTTTTTAAAATTCATATTAAATACATCATCATCATCAAGATCTAAGTCATCTAAAAAATCTTTGTCAAATTTTTCACTTGTAAATCCTTTTCTTTTTTTATTTTGGCCATATATTTGTTGATTTTTTAAATCTTCTCCTGAGGTCATAACTGTACCTCCAAATCCATTTGGCCCATAATCTCTATTATCAAAGAAATTCCTATGATTATATCGCTTTTTTAATTTATTTGGTATTAAATCTTTTTCTTCTTTTTCTTTTATTTTATCTTCAGGCTTTTTATAATGTAAAAATAAGTCAACTATTTCTTCTTTTAGATATTCTAAAAATGCTTCTTGATTTGTGAATTTTTTATCATATAATTTTAAAATTGTCAAAAACAGTAAATATAAAATTAATAATATCAAAAATATTAATCCTCCTAAAGACTTTAAATAATTTGGGAAAAATAAGAAAATTTTTGGTCTCATCAAATAGAAAAATCTTCCATTACAATGAAATGTTGCATTATTTGGAACAAAGAAAGCAGCAAATTGAGTCAAATGAGTACTACTAAAAACAATATAATTGGTATCATTAGTAAAGTTTAGATAACTAACACCAGTTTCATTAAAATCTTCAAGCATTTCGTCATAATATCTAGGAGTAATATTATAAACCCTATTATATAACTTAATTCTTTCTTCAATTGTACTATCAGTTACATTTCCATTATCCATAATATATATAGGATCTGCAAAAATGGGATCATCTGGTCCTTTATATACATTTGGATCATACATTGCTTTTTGTAAATTAAACTCTTCTAAGAAATAGTATCCTGAATATGGTATTTTATATTTGATAAGATTACTATTTTCACATCCTGATATTGATAAAAATTTGCCTGTTTTTGTATCAAAAAGTCTTACTTCTAATAAAGGTCCTGTATTATTTCTTAAAATTGTATTATTATAAGCATAGGGGAAATAATAATATTCAATGAAAAATAGATATAAATAATAATTTGGATCTTTTAGTCTTTCAATTTCAATATAATTGACACATTTCATAAATTCAAAATGAGATTTATATTTTTCTCTTCTTTGCCTAAAAAATTCTTTTTCATCAAAACCTCTTTCAATTGGTGCTAAAGCCAAATAAAAGTTTTTAGACTCATAAAAGAATGAGCCTTTAGTAGGCATATACTCATTAGCTATATATTTCATTAATTTAATTAATTCTTCATTTATATAATTAAAACTTTGTTTATAATCTTCCATTGATTCTTCATCTAAAGTAATATTTCTTACTTTTAAGCCTGTTAAATATTTAATTTTTCCTCTTTGCTGTTCCATTAGCATTAATTCATATGAATAATAATAATCCAATAAATCGAAATATTCTGGAGTGTTATTTAAAATAGAATCTTTATATTTTGACATTGCCAATGTCAAAAATGTATCCAAATTTATACTAAAGAAATTTCTATCTTGGATAAATTGACAAGCCCCAAAATACAAATTATGAAAAGTCTCAAACTCATACCAAGTAATACTTTCTTGTATATCACCTATTATTTTATCAAATAATTCATTATAAAAAAATGCTAAAGTTTCATATCCATTTTTTTCCACATGACAATTTCTTCCAATAAATCCGGTATCACAATAACAATTAATAAATTCATCCATTAAATCACAATAACCATTATTATTGCAAAAATCTAAAGTACAAACAGGATCTGTTTTTGTCATCATAGATGAATCCAAAGATGGTTCATATTTAGTTTGATGCAAATTAGGCTGTAAAACTTTATACATATCAATTCCTAAACTCATCAAATATTGACTTCTATGATAAAAGATTAAATCTGTTCTCAAAGTAGGTAATGAATATTCTGTAAGTGCATCAGGTAAATTATATAATCCATTGTTGAGGTTATTAGCTACCTTTATATCTTTAGTCGCAATTGTTATAGCACCATAATTATCCCTTATATAACAATATATAGTTACTGTGCTACTAGGCATTTGGTAATAATTTACAGTGAAATTTCGAGTAATTTCATTTTCTGAAGACCATCCTCTAAGTAATTCTGTAGTAGATACTCCATTTTCTTTGGCATAGAATATATATAATAAATCTTTTGTTGTATCATCATCATAATTTTTGCACATAATAAGAAAAGTAGTTGTATTATATAGACCTATTTCAGGAGCTATAATTAGTCTACCATGCTTAGGGTTTGCATTTATTGTCAATACAAAAGGAACAGTTATATTCACAGTTTTTGAATTATTTTTATAGTTTTGATCTATTATAATTAAATTAACTACATATTTTTTTCCTAAAACAAAAAATGTATTATCTACAGGAGTTTCTAAATTTGAACGATCCCCAGTGTATGGTAAATCAAAAGGAAATGTTAATTCAGTATCATTATTTACTAATCTTGTAGCTTCAGGATCAAAATCCCACCATGATTTACATTCCATAGCAGAGCAATAAGTAATTTCTGCAATTAATTTTTCAAATGTTTCTAAGTCAATTGGGAGATTTTCTTGATAATTAACTAATCTTGCTTTTGCATCAAAAGGTATACACATATTAAGGTCATTTGGATCTGTAGTTAATCCATAATCTTCACAGAAATCAATACATATATGCAAATCAGGTACTAAAGCTAAAGCTCCTTCACATGAAGTACAATTATTATAAAAAGGCCCTGTGCATGTATAACAAGTGTAATGGCAAGCTCTACATTGATTCATATCATCTCTAGGATAAAACCTTACTGGACATTCATTTGTACAAGAACCATCAACAATGTTAATATATATTGCATCTTCTTTACATGATATGCATTTATCACCCATATCTCCAGGATATTCACAATGTGTTTGAAGAGGCTTTGAGCATGTATCAGAAGAAGGATTATATACTTCTCCTTCTGGACATAATGTTAATTCTTTATAATTAGTATTTTTTGGGTTTGGATCTACAATATTATATCCTATAAAATGTGTTCTTCTTGTAACTACCCATTTATTAACATAATATATTTCGACATTTGATTCTGCTCCCAATAAATTAATTATTGTATATTTATGTGGAGCATTTAATTCAGCCTGCCAATCTTCTAATTTAAAATCATTCTTATAAAAGGCAATTAATCCTGGGTATCTACCAGCTGATTTTTTGACCTCTTTCTGATAAACTCCAAAAGATTGTAAATCAATATAAGAAGTATCTATATATTCATAATTGTATTGCTGCCATAATTTTAATTCTCTTAAAAAAACAAATCCATAAGAGTCATAACTTGTATCAATGTTTTTTATTTTTAAAGTAGTTACTTTACCTATTCTATCTTCTGGAAATTCCCCTATTGATAAATTAGCTTTAACATCATTAAAAAAAAATGTATGATTTCTTGAAATGAATTCTGAGCCACATCTTAATAAATTCCATTTATATCCATATATTTTTTGTTCTATATATTCAGTATAGAAAAGCTCTCTACTTTCATCCCATAATGCATAACATTTTGCAAATAATTCATTATTTTTGTTCACTATTACAATTTTATTGTGTAAATTCCATTCTATTGTCATTTGCTTAAAATTAAATGTTTTTAAATTATAACTATAAGCATAAAACCATACTTCTATAGTTGATTCATAAGTTGAGCTAGAAGGAACATACATTGAAACATCATTTATTGCTGAAAAATCAATATAAGGTAAATATTCACAATATGTTTGGTAAGTAGTTTTATGTTTTCTTAGCCAGAATAATCCATCAAACATATCGCATGTACATTGTTGATTATTTCCTTGGAAACAAAGTGTTACGCAAGTTTTATCACAACTTGCACAAGGTATGTTTTCAGAATCGTATTGAACATCAAAATAATAAGTTACATCTGTACATTTTCTAGAAGAATCTACATAAATATTATAGTCAGGTACACAGTTTACATCAATTTTATCTGTGGTTGTTAAATAATCAGCTTGTATGCATGCATTATTTCCTGATAATGAATAATATATTAATAAATAATTTGCAGCATTTGTAGAAGAAATTATAGTACCAAAATTACCTTGCAAAAACCTTGAATATATTCTAAAATCTGCAAAGAAAGCAATTACTTCATAATGTAAACTAAGCTGATCAATTTTAACACCATCAGGTGGGATTTCATAATCTTCACTAAAAGGAATATCTATTTTATTAACATTAATTGTTAACATATTTGGATATATTTCATTTTCTACTACTCCACTTACATAATTAGCTACACATATAGGAATCCAAGTTCCAAAATAATTACGAAAATTTTCGTCTCTAAAAGCTTCTTGACTTCCTACTATGAAAACTAAATTTGTTGTTTCAACATCATATGCAATATATGTGTCTGCTCTAAACATTATTATTCTTGCCTGAGATGATCCACCTGCTAATATTCCTTCAAATTTCATATAAATGCAAAATGTCCAAGCTTTTAAATCTTTTACTTTTGTATTACCTACTTCTATTTTGAAAGGAATTATAGTATTTAAAGTGTTTGCAGGTATTTTTAAAAAGTACCCATTTATTCTTATACATTCCATACCATTTAGAACATATCCTTCATTACATTCATAGCAATTAGTAGCCACAGCAGAAAAACATCTACGACATGCTGGATCACATGGTGTTGCTGTTACAACTCCATTGTCTTCTTCTGATTCTCCTAAAGAAGCAATAAAGTATCCAGGATTTTCTTCTCCCCAATCATGATTTATTTCATAATTGTAAAATATATACTCATCTGAATTTTTAAAGTTTTTAGTCCAAGAATGGGTTACTTTAAAGCTATCTGTTCCTGTTATTATTTCTTGAATAACATTAATATCCATATATTGTATTGTTAAAGGATAAAATACAATTAAACTATTTGGAAACTCTGTGAATAATTTGTTATTAAAATCTTGGACCATTCTAATTGTGGCTGTTCTTTCATCCCATATTCTAATGTTTTTGTAGTATGCTGAACCCCATTCTAATCCTCCTGATACTCCGCAATTTCCACTATTTTTTCTTGGACAAAAAGTTATCTTACTTATTTGAAGATCTGTATTTTCTATATCAGTGAAAGATAGTTTAGGATTTGCTATTTCAAAATTTAAAAATAAATCAATTTGCTTTTCATTTATTCTTGTTCTTATATAAACTTTATTCCATTCATAATCACTTATACCAGCTATTTGGCCTTTTAAATCTGAATTATCTGTATTTTCATAATAAAATATATTTGTTGAAGTATTAAGAAATATTGTATGTGGGATGGAATAAAAATAATATTCCTTTATTTTAGTTGTATATGAATCTTGGCATTTGTCCAGCATATGATCTAATTTAAACCAAAATTCTAAAAAATATCCTGTTCTAAATAAGTATTGATTATCATCAGAAATAGTTTGTGTAAAACTTGGAGAATTATAGCATTTTGAAAAGAATAAGGAACTTCGTTCATTATATTTTGATTCAACACAATGATATCCTATTCTATATCTATCATCTTCACATTTGTAATTTAATTGATAATCTGATAAATGGGCAGAAGAAGATCCTGGACATTGCTTTGTACCTCTTATACAATTTGAATTACAAATTCCTTGGGTTTCATGTGTCCCGGGATTACGAATATCTTCATTAATACAACCTCCTCTACAATAAATTTGCCCAGAATTATCTGATGTTATATAATAATTTGGCAAACAGCATATAGGAGTTCTTTCTTCCATACAATAATAAGCATTTAATTCAGTTAAATCACAATCAGCTATAAAAACACAATAATTTCGATTTGGATCATATTTCATTTTTGTTTTTGTTGAAAATTCGCATAATGGCATAAATCTGAAATTGGCACATAATTCAAAAGTGGCAGAAGTATCAGCAACTACTAAAGTTTTATCAAATTTTTCAATTTTCATTCCATCTCCAGAACCATAAGTATATGGTCTATATTGATAACGATATACCAAAATTCTAGTATCCAAAGTAAATTCTGCAAAATTAGCAAAAAATAAAACCGATGGCATTTTATAAGCTTCTAAGTTCACTAAGTTCATATTTCTTAGGATTTTATTGTACCAGTATGGTATATAGTCCCTAAATAATGTAATTGACCTAAAATAAATTCTTTTTGTATTTGTAATTTTTTGTATACTTAATTTTGTTTTCAATAAAATATTATTATCAGAGCCGCTAACAGTACTAAAAAAATATCTCATTGGATAAAAAGAATGAGTTGTCTTACTAATATCTTTATATAAATATTCATTATTAAATGTCTTTATACTTAATGATTTTTCATCCATACCATTTACATAGTATTCTCTATTATAATGAGAAACTGAGCAAATAACATTTATCCAAGTAGCTGATTCAGATGTATATTCATCAAGAAGATAAGCTTGAGCTACATTTAAAGCATTGCTAAATTTTGATTGAATATTTTCATTAGAAACACTATCAGAATAATATCCTTGAGGGAAACAATAGGCTTCTAAACGTGTTGTTCTTATTATAGTTATTTGTAAATGTTGTGACCAATTTATATGTAATCCTTGACTTATAACACTTGCATCTTCTAAAAATATCCAAATAGACATTGAATAACTTCCACTATAAGCAAAAGGAAGATTGTTAAATTCGAAGTCTTTCATTTTAGATAAATCAATGAACTGAAGACATTTTTCTATAGCTACATCATAGTATTGTCCATCTTCAGTGCAATTGACAGGGTCATTATAAAAATAATCATCAACAACATTCATTCCATAGTGTCCATTATATTTTACTCTAAATGTGCTATGCCCACTAAGCTCTCTTACAATAAAGCTATCAAAATAATCTCTGCCTGTTCTTCTAACCATACCATGCTCAGGTTCCCACTGCTCTAATAAATATGGAAATTTAGTAATAGTCTTTAATTTTAGACGACTAAGGAATTCAGCATTAAAATAACACCATTTCCAGAGACGAATATGCTTAAAAAAAAGAACTCCCCAATCTTCAAATCTTGAATTATCAGTGATTGATAAAGTAGTCTTAGTTTGAGTTAATAATAAATTTGTTGGTGAAGTTTCTATTAAGTTAGCTCTTTCTAATTCAAGTTCATTAAAATATGTATTGACATTTATATAATAATTTATTTCTACAAAATCTACTGCACAAGATAAATAATTCCATTTATTAATTTCAATTATTTTAATTAGTCTTCTTGGTGCTTCAGTATCACCTTCGGCATATGGAATACAATGAAATTCATATTTATTATTTCCTTCTGATTGACTACCTTTTTGAACTATTATTTTATTATGTCCATCCCAAAAAAAAGTGACTCCTCCAAATCTTCCTGGTAAATAATTATATGCATACATCCAAAACTGCATAGTATACCTTTTAGTTTCTCTAGCAGTTTGAACATTATTAATTAGAATAGGATCTGAATTGGCAAAATTAATATATTCCATATATCTACAAGCATTTTTATCATCATTTCTAAATATCATTTGACTATTATAATTATAATTAATACAACTACATTGATTTATTCTATCACTTCCATAGCATAAATTAAAGCATTTTTTTGTACTTATTGTTCTAGCTGTATCACCATTAAAAGGGTCGGGAAGAATACAATTAGCAGTATTTATACCATAAGAAGGATTTTCATCAGGAACACATTCAAAATCATTAATATTTGCTCCTTCTAAGTAGCTAGTATCAAAACAACCTGTATCAGAACCTGCTTGAACAAAAAAGCTTGCAACAGGAACAGGTACATAAAAAGGAGTTTTTTGTAGAAATGTACCTGTTGCTTGTTCATAACCTAAAGCTCCTATAATATATCTATCATAAAATTTTACATTTGCTACTAAACCAAAATAATCTTTTTTAATAGTAAAACTATCTAAATTCATTATAGGATTGACATTAGAGATATTAACTGCATATGATTGAGACTGTAATTCAAATTTCATCATAGTTGGAAAAAAAACAGTTCCAGAATCAGATATTTCTTTATGATGAGCGATTGAAAAAAAAACCCAATCACCTATTTGATCTCTGAAATCGAAAACATTTGATATTAATCTATTTTCTATTACAACAGATAATCCATAAGGTCTAACAGGATCATCATCACTAGAAGAAAAAACTATTTCTAAACTTTCTCCTATTTGGAACATTACTATATGATCATCACCAGCAAAACCAAAGGTTTTACTCCAAAATGTAACAGTTACAGCTGGCTTATTTTCAATTAATGTTATTTTTTGGACTCTAGCATCTAAATTTCTGTTCAATAAATTTGGGGATTTAAAAAAATATGATCCTATTTGATAGCATTGATAGCCTGAAGAAAGAAAGCTGCCTACTCTACATTTACGACAATTATAAAAGCCTTCTGTTGGTAAGGATTTAGGGCACCAACAACGTTCACATCTATTATTATTACATTGCTCATATTGATATTTTTCATCTTTACCGTCTATGTTATAATTAATAAAATAATTACAAATTCCATATTTCTTTTGAGCTTCTAATATATCAAATGTTGAGCAATAATTATATTTTCTGAAATAATATTTTCCATGCTTTATCACAAATTCTTCTTTATTTTTTGGATCAATGACCCTATTATTAGAAATATATTTATTTGTCATTGGGAAATAATATTTTATGGCAGAAACCCTATTTATTAAATCTGGATAAAATGTATCATATTGTGCTAATATTTTTGGGCTTGCATTATTTCCATCCCAAATTCTAAAATTTTTATAGTAACCTGTAGCCCAATGAATAACCTTTTCTTCATAATCATTACATACTTTATCACAAAAAATAATATTTTCTAAAGGCCCATTTGTTGGATAATGTTGAGATTTTATTAATACAATTGGACTTGTATTTATCCCAATTGTAAAATCATATTCTTCTACTGTTCTATTATATCTTGAATAAATATATATTCTATTCCATTCTTGATGCCTAAATGCTCCAAAAGAACCAGTTCTAACTCCAAAAAAATTATAATAAATACTATCTTCATAATACATATTTTCTCCAGTTCCTGCAATTTTAAAATAGAAATCAATAACATTTGTGTGAAGAATAAAATGTTTTCCATGTGATGGGTCTCCAAAAAACTTTGGTCCCAACTGCTTTAAAAAATAATCATCATAATACCAAAATTCTAACAAATAAGAATACATTTTTTTAATTTTTTTTTCCATTTTTGCTGAACTATAAAATCCACTATATTGTAAATAGTAATCTACTTGATTATCTTCACATCTATAAAACAAGTTATATGCTTTACTTAATTCTGTACAAAATCCTCCATCATAATCCAAATTATTTCCAGCAGGTTGATCATATAGACAAGTCATAGATTCTTGGCATGAATAATCGCAATATCCTGATTTATCATTCACTCCTATAAATGGTACTTCATGAAAATTAATACAGGTGTCATCACATTCATTTTTTTTTGTATCTAAATATCTTTCACAGCACATAGCCTGATAATCATCATAAACATATTTTTGTTTATCACTTTTTGATAAAGGAGTATATTCATTTGGAGTTAAATCAATTTCTTTGTACTTTTTGTTTACAGGAGGAAAATTAAGATGCTTAAAATTTAAGGCTGGAGTAATTATATCTTTTTCATCTTTAATATTTTTTTTGGTGAAATTTAAAATAATATCTTCTTCGTTATATTCGTAAGAATACCCTTTTATTTTATATACAGTTCCATAATACAATTGATCGAAGGGCAAATAATACAATAGTTCATAAAAATTACCAATGTTATGATAATCAAAATACATATATTGCATTTTTATAGGAATATATTCTTTAAAAAGGGTTAAATGTCTGAAATAAACTTTTGATCTTGACAAATGCCAATTTTTAAATTGCAATAATAAAGTATTATCATCATATATAATATGCTTAAAA
This sequence comes from Epidinium cattanei, assembly GCA_023805625.1. NCBI lineage: Eukaryota > Ciliophora > Litostomatea > Entodiniomorphida > Ophryoscolecidae > Epidinium > Epidinium cattanei. The sequence continues at coordinate 11,480 of JAJJKM010003790.1, forward strand.
TATTTATCACTTTGCACCTCTATTATTACATCTTTAGGAGGATTATTTCTAGAAGTACCGTCAGGGAATTTCCTTCTGAAAGGTGCATGTTCTAAATGATCTTCTTTAGATTCTGTTTTCCCATTAATAACTGTTTTTAAATAATATAGTCCATGATCAAAGGATTCTGCGCATGAAACATGCACCCAATGACCATCGATAGTTTGATTGAAATCCTTATTATCTAAATTATCTTGACCTACCATAAACTCTTTTTGAGCATTACTTGGTACACTAAAATTTAAAAAATAATGAGGATGAGGAAAAAAATTACCTGGTATATATTCAGGATCAAATACTTTTTTGTCTGTTACATTCATTGAAAAAAGATCTTCATAAACATGACAATAAACAGAAAATTTTTTTACTCTTTGAATGATAGTTATTACTAATCTATCTTTTAATACCACATGATGTAATATATCATTTTTTTGTGGATTAGGACCATTTTTTATATCATCACTCATTGGCCCATCATTATCTTTTGATCTACTCAAATTTGTATCTGCCAAAAAAAGCCAAAAACCTAAAGTATGTCTATCATCATAATCCTCCCCATCAGGTTTAACTTTTACTTCAAAATCCTCAAATTTAGTTACATCAACATAACCTATACTACAATATCCATCTTTTGGCTCTTCTGTAGTACTCATTACATTACATTTTTTACAATAATTTAAGCCAGCAGGATTAAAATCATCTTGATAACATTCAGTACAACTTTGATGACATGGAGTACAATTAAAATATGTGCACATGAAACCTATAAAGCAATCTTCATCTTCTGTGCAATTTGTTAGCAACCCATTTTTACTTCTTATCATATCATAAGTAAAAACAGTTCCTGCTAAAGTATTTAAATCTTCTATTGTTACTCTATAATTTGATAGAACCAATCCATCAGTTTTAGTAATGAATTGTAATGATAATTTTGGATCTCCATATATTAACACATCTATTCCTGGATCATTTCTATTAGGTGTAAGTCTAAAATTCATTACTGTTGATACTTCATCTTCATTTTCAACTTTTGGTAAAATGTAAAAAATAACTTTTTGATATTTATTTGCTGTTAATGAAATATTACCTATTGAATTATTAACTGCCCCATCTTCACTCTTTAAAATTACATTTACTATCATATTACTAGTTGATATCATTGGAATAGTCATATTTATTTCAAAATCATTATGATGAAAAGCTCTTATTGGTGAAGGGCAACTAAAATTAAAACCTTTCATTGTATTTCTAAATAATTTTGTTTCTTCAAATCTATTTCCTAAATCTAATGTTGATTCAATATCTTTAATTCCTTGATCTGGGCCAAAAAAACTAATTCTGTCATCATCATTATAAGTTATACTTCCAGTTATATTTTCTATTAATTGACATTTTCTTGGTTTATAATTTATTCCATATTTAGGAGAACGGTAATATTTTTCCTTTTCAGTAAAATATCCTAAATCATAATAAAAACTTTCATTTGTTATATCCATTACTTGGGATTTATTGAAGACTGGATCATCTTCTGTATGATGATCTGGGAATATTTTTATCTCGCATTTTATTTGTATATTGAAAACTAATATTAATGTAGTCAAAAGTAAAAAAATACTTCTAATAAGATTGGAAAATATTCTTATGATGTTCATTTTTTTTTTAATGTCTTTTTATTTATTTTATTTTAATAATTTTTTAAATATACCGAAAATGATATGATGATTGGTAAGAGGCCTTAAAATAAAGGAATTTAAGTTTTTTA
>JAJJKM010003791.1:0-13232 GCA_023805625.1 Epidinium cattanei
CATAAAGAATTTATGCTTAAATATCAATATTTGATAACAATTTTATACATTGATTGAACTATTTTAAAATAAGAAAATTTAAATTAGAATTAGAATTTTAAATTTTTTTATTTTTTTACCATAAAACACGTTCCAATTCACCCTCTTCTTAAAAAAATTTTTATGTGGTCAATTTTAATATACTATTATTATAAAATAATTAAGTAATATAATTACCAAACTCCTATTATTCTAAACTCCCATCTTTCCTTAAAATATTTTTATGGTCAAAATTCTTTTTCTCTCCAATTCCCCTCTTTAAAATTAAATCTCAATTTTAAAAATGGTAGGGGGATTTGGAACGTGTTTTATTATAATATTTATTAATATCTTAAATAATAAATAAAATTTAAATTATAAATTAAATTTATCAAGAATAATTAATTATAAAATAATGTCTGAATCAGAGCCAAAGTCAAGATTATATCATGAGGTTTTAATAAAGAAAAAATACCTCAATGTCCATAAAAAAGATGCATTCAACTTTGAATTTCCTAAAATAGCATTTGATAGAATTTGTAAGTTTTATGGACATGAAATACTTAAGCCAAATTCATTTGTAGTTTATCATACCATGCATCAAACCACAGAAGTAAAAAAATTAAGTTCAGTATCCCACCAATTGGGAGATAAGGAAATAAATAATGTGCTTAATATGTTAAATAATTTTGCTATAATACCAAAAGAATATGAAGAATATGATGATGCAAAAAAAATGGAATTAGCTCCAAAATTAGATGATATAAAAATGAAGAATATTGCAAAGAAGGCGGGGATACAATGGGATTTTATGCTCGATTATTTTGAATTGCAAGAAGTCACTACAGAAGTGAAAGAAACATCAAAAATTACAATTACTTATGAAATTGTGGAAAATGTATTTAAAATGATTCCTATATTAAAAGTTTTTTTTGGAAATGGTGAACCAAAAGAATTCGCTTACTATTCTTTGAAAAAAATTTTAGAAAAAAGTGGAATAAAATTAGAAAAAATGTTACCTTTTTTAAAAAATGAAATAAAAGAATTTGATAGAATACATGAATTAGAGAATGAAATGAAAATGCCCTTGTATGAAAAAGTTAAAATAAGGGAATTAAAAGATAGAATTAAAAATGGAGATTTAAAGGATCAAAGCCTTGACTTATATCTAGGAGCTGACTCATGTAATAGATATAATAAAATACCATTTGATTTAGTTCAAAATGATGAAAATGAAGAAAGTGCTTTGTTAACTTTATATCTTTATGAAGATATAAGAAAGAATTTTCCAAAAATAGAAGATGATAGGTTAAATGAATTACCCTAATTCACAAATTTATATCCCCATCTGAATTGCCTCCCTTGTCCCCCTAATTTTTGGGAATAATTCAAATAGTTTTTAGATTTTTTTCAACTTCGTGAGTATGGGCTAATAATTTTTTGAATTATAATAATTGAAAAAGTCGAAAATAAAAAAACTAAATTTGGAGAATATTATGAAAATATTGATAATCAAATAATAGAAATAAAAGATAAAAGCAATAAGGCTGTATTTATCAGAAAAAAAATATTTGATGAAATTATATCAGACCCAGAATCTGAATTTGATGAATATAAAACATATGACATATATGATAATGAAATAACCATATCAAAAAAAGAAATAATAACTTATAAGAAAAACCCAACATTAATAAAAATTTATAACAAAAACTCAAAAGAAGAATACATTCTTACTATCATAGAAGAAATAGAGAATGATTTAAATGATTTCACATATGTTAGACAAGAAAAAGCATTCAAAGGAAAAAATATAAACGATGAAGACAAAGAAGAAAACTGGGCTGTGATGGATGTAGAATTTGAAGATTTACCACAATTAGACGAATCAAAGCCATTATATACAATTCCAGAAAAGAGTCAACTTTTAGAAAAAACAAAAACTGACTTATTAAATGAAATAAAAAGCATTGATGAAGATAATAAAGAAAATAAAGAAAATAAAGATGATAAAAATGAAAAAAAAGATTTCGTTGTATATAAAGTAAAAAATAAATATTTACCTGTAAGATTTATAAAAGAAATAAAAGAAAGAGATAAAAACATAAAAAATAAAAATATTAAATATCAAGTTAAAAGCGTTGTTAATAAGGATGAAACTATAACTGTGGAATATCAAGATATTTTTGGAGAAGAAAACTTTACAGAATATGTTTTGATGAACAACGAAGAAAATCCAGATGAACCCATAATAGTAGAAAAAGGAGAATTGTACAGTATCTTAAATGGCTCCAATGATTCTGATGATGGCATAGCAATTAAAAATGAGTTAACTAATAAAGAAATGAAAGTTAAGTTAAATAAAGTTAAATTCATTAGGTTTAAAGTAGGAGAACCTCCAAAGAATTATGAAGAAACACAAGAAGAAGTCAAGAAATCAATTACACCAGATACACTTATAATTAAATCAAATAATTGCTTCATTAAAAAAGATATTGCTACAAAAATAATAGAAAGCAAAGAAGAATATGATACTTATTATGTAAAAGATATAGCTAATAAAACCATCAAAATATCAAAAAAACAATTAAAAAAAGATGTAGAGGATGAAGATTGTCAATTTGTTTCAATATCATCAGAAGAAGAACCAGATAATAATATACCATATATACCAATTTCTTCCCCTTATTTTAGAGTCCAAAAATATGGGAATATTATCTCATAATATATATATTAGAATTAAATTTAAAGCTGATTGGTTTTAGACTTATGGTAATTGTATCTTATAAAGAAATTGTTACACAATTAGAATCTGACCCTATGGATGAATCTTGTTCTATAAAAGATAAAGATGGAAAGACCATCAAAATAAAGAAGAATGCTGTTAGAACTATCAAAATCAAATGTGAAGATACTAATTTAGATGAACAACCAAATAAAATAAAGGCCGATATAATCAAGGATATCCAAGATTATTATTATTTATATAAAGATCCGGATAATAATTCTCATTACATCAGAGGAGATACTCTAAAATTAATAAAAACTTATAATTCTAAATTCCCCGTAGATAATTTCGAAGTTGAAGACCATAAAAATAATAAGTGTTTTATCTCTAAAGAAACTGCAACAAAACTATTAGACGATCCCAATTCTGCTAAATACATATGCTTAGAAAGTGAAGAAGAAAAAGATGAACCAATCATGGCAGAGTATACTATGTTCCAAAATGCCGAGGGAGATTCAGATGAGCCAGTAACTATTAACAAAGAAGGAAAAAAAATTAAATTACAAAAAGTTAAATTAATAAGAATAAAGCCAGTAGATTCACTTGGAGAACAGCCTGAAGAAAAGAATTATGAAATTATTGAAAATTTGATTAAAATTTTACAAAAAAATAGTCCTCTTAGTGATATTTATAAAGTTCAAGATGCCCAAAATAAGGATGTATTTATATATGAAGAAACTTTAAATAAAATTGAAGAAAATAAAGCTGATCCAGAAAAAACAACTTATAAAACAGCTTCACCTTTAAAGGAAGAAGTCATTTGTGGAAAAAAAGTCAAAAAAAATCCTACTAAATATATTAAAATAATACATCCAAAAACTACTATTTTAGATAAAGCTGAATTTGAAAAATCTCTCAAAGAATTTAAGGTAAAACAAAAGACAATAAAAATAAAAGATGTCAAAAATGAGGAAGTAGAGATAGATCCTTTAACTGTAAAAATATATGAAGCCAATCCAGAAGAAGCAGAAATTAACAAAATCTTGCCTGCTGATTTTTCTGACATTAATCTTTTATTAGATATTAATTAAATATTTAATATCTTTTAGATATATAAAAAGTTAATGAAAAGCTTTTACTTGATATTGTTCCTCAAAATAAATTACCTTAAACGACCATGCTATCAGGAAGACCTAGATATCCAGATTTTAAAGTTAGGATTGAAAAACTACTCTATCAAATTTTTTAAAATATCTATTTTTATTATCATAGATATCCTAATAAGTACAAAAATTTTGCTTAACATTCTAAAATTTGAATCCGGATAGCATTGTCGTTTACCGTAATATTATTAAATGATATCAACAAACAACCTTGCATCATTAATAAAAGACTCGCGGACAATCTTGTAAAATATCCTAAGACTAAGTTTGATACATTCACTTTGAATGATAAAAATGGAAAAAAAATTAAAATTTCAAGAAAAATCGTAGAAAAAGTAAATAAAGACAATAAATGCGAATATATTGAAATAGTTGATAATACAAATGATGAAAATAAAGACGAATTTATTCCAACTGGAGAATTGCTAGTCGCTTTAAAAGATAAAGAAAACGAAGATTTTGAAACTAAGAATAAAGATGGAAAAAAAATTAAATTAAATAAAAAGAAAATTAAAGTAGTAAAACAAACTATTAAATTTGGAGATGTCCCTCAACAAGGAGAAGAAATCAAAGCTCAATTATTATCTGAAATTAAAGATTCATATATTAAGCTTAAAGATTCGAAGAACAATAAAGATATAGTAGTTAGATATACCCAATTAGAACAAGTAAATAGTCATAAACAAAAAGTACCATTTGTTAATTATGAAATATTGAATAATAAAAAAGAAAAAGTTTACACCACAAAAACTATTTGTCAAAAAATAACATCAAAAAAGGATAATGAAAAATTAATTTTATGCTATGATGAAAATCAAAATATAATGAAGTCTATTTATTTTTTAACTACATGTATAAAGTTATATGATAAATTTTAGACTCAAATCCTATATATTTTTTTTGTTATTAAGCTTAATAATATTTGATTTGATATTCACTATTTATTATTGGGGAAATATTTTTTATGTCATTTTTTCTAAGTCACTTTAAGGAATCTGATACTATCAAAGATCATTTGTTATTCCTATTTATTATATTAGAGTAAAAAACTTGATTTTTTAAAAGGCTTGAACTTCATTATTCTTCTTAATTTATTCCATTTATTAAGGATTAATAGTTTAGTTTTATTCTTTTTTTATTTCCTATGTGAAGCTAGTAACTCCTGCTGTAAAAAGGGAATCAGAAAATGGATCCAATTTTTTTAATCAATAAAAGAACAATAATTTTTGAGTGATTTTTCATTCAAGCTTAATAATATATGTCTTTTACGCTTGATAAGAAATAATTATTTTTGATTAAAAAAATCAGTCTTAAAATTTAATAAGAAAATTTTATTATTATCTTAAAAGCACTTGGTCAATCTTTCCATAATGAGCAACATGATCAATGATATGCTATTATATTTACTTTATAAATATATTTTTTTAGCTAAAATTGAAGGGGTTAGACTATATAACTAACTCTATTAATTTAGAAAATATAGTTTATTCTTTTCCCATAATATATATAAAATAATAATTATCATAATCCACTATACTATCCACTAAATTTTTTTTGAGAGAAAATCAAAATTTTTTAAATTAGGGGATAGCAACAAGGAAAATTAAGCTAATTTATTAGAGCAATTTTTTGATTTTTTAAAAAATTAGCAGATAGCGGAAAGCTATATGACTCGGATAAAGTCATGGATTACTGTTTTTCAACTTGAAATAATTCGGGCAGTAATTGCTAAAATATTTTTAAAATGAAATAACTATTTCTTTATTTTTTAATGTTGTTATTTATCCAAAAATTACTTTAACAGTATTTTCCACTTTTTTTAAGAAATATATTTAGAAAATGAACTCTATCTCTTTTTTTTGAATTCCCTTTTTTTAATTGGAAAAAAATAATCAATTTTAACTAAAAATAAAAAAGACATAAAATAATAATGAATTTTTGGTTCCATTAGATAAAATCAAAAATTCAACCTGTGATGGAGAAGACGAGTTTGAAATTGGTGAAGGTCAGAAAATACTTTTCAAAAATTTAAAAATAAAAAAATTAGAAGAAACTCCAAAATTGGGAGTCCAGCCCGAGGAAGAAAAGATGCTAAAAGTCTTAAACTTAATTAACAAAATTAATTCAGGACCACTGAACAAAAATTACAAAACAAAAGACTTAAATGGAAATGTCTGTTTTGTATCAAATAATTACATTAATAAATTACAAACAGAGTCAAAAAATGACGAAAAAGACACAAAATATAATATAAATGATGCTTTTGGTAATAATAAAATTACATTAATAAAAGCAACTGTTGACAAAGATAACAAACCTGGAGATTATGTGTTGATTAAAAGCACAAAAGATAACAAAGATTACCTAGTTGAATTAAAAGACTTGGTAAATAGTCTTAAAAAATTCAAATCAACTGATGATGATATCGATGTAGTAAATGCTACTGATGGCAAATCTATGAAATTAAATCCTGCTGAAATTGAAATTGTTCCTCCTTCTAACAATTATCCATTTGAAAAAATCGTTGAAAAGAAGATTTTACCAATTAAAATCGATGATATTAAAAGTGAAAATGAAAAGAAGGAAGAAAATAAACCTGAAGAAAGAAAAGGAAGAAAAGAAGAAGAGCAAAATGATGTTAAACAAAGAATAAGACTTAGAAGCGCTCCTGCTAGACAACACAATTCTGAAAAGAAAAGTTATAAAATCAGAAGAGCTATTATTTATAAAAAACAAAGAAAGGATAAATAAATATATAGAGTATTATATATTTAAATATTCATAAATAAATTAATTTAACTAATTTAATTACATTAAATTTATAATTTTATGGCCCATAAAGAAACTTATAAAGTTAATTAAGATTTTTTTAAATTGATTGAAATGTTTAATATATCTAAAGAATAATAATTTATTAATTCAATATATAAATATATATATTGATTAAGATAATTACCAAAATAATAAACTAAGAATTTATATTTTTTTATTTCTGAATTCATTGAATTTTCAATACTATCATTATTTAAATAATCCCAGAAAAATAATAATTATTCCAAAATAAATACTATAAAAGATTAAATAATCCCTATATGCAGCAAATAAAAAATAAGGCAGTTTTATTTAGATATAAATTTATCTAATTATTTAATTATAAAATAATTTTTATCAAGAATGGATCGGAGACTATTCAATCTTTGATGATATTATATTGTATAACTTTTAATATATTAAATTATGAATAAAATTCATAAATTATTAAAAGAATGAAAATACCATAATTCTATTTTTCATTTTCATTTTTGTTTTTAGATGGCTATCTAAATTAGCCTTTTATGATCCCATATACTTCCATGGTGGGTAATTCTCAAATTATTATCTTTTTCTGATTGATGACATAAAGGGTTAAAAATTAAATTTTCTTATTTTTATTTTATGTTAATTTGCTATAATTTTCATTCTGATAAAATCTAAAGAGATTTACTATAAATAAAAATAATTTAAATTCAAATACCTTAAATGAATGTATAACCCCACCTTCCCCCTCAAAATTCAAGAGCCACTCCCTAGTGAAACCTAACTAATAATCGTCCAAAAAAAATTTTGAATACTAAAAAGGTTAATTTTTATCAATGTTATAAAAACAAAATTACCATATTTTACGGAATAATACCCCCTTCTTAATAGTACCCCCTGAAATTTGGAAATTCCCTAAATCATCTGTGACTAAATAATGAAACCTATCTCAAAAAAATTTAAAATGTAATAAATTGCAAATATAAAACATTATTATGTATTTAAATATATTTAAATTAATATTGTTTAATTTTATTTTAAAATTAAATTATTTTAATGACTAAATAGCGCCCCCCCCTCGAAATTTTTAACCTCGCTCTAAAATTGGGGAGGAATATTCCTTAAAATACGGTATTTTTAATGAATTTAGACTGAATTAATAATCCCCATCTATAAAATTTTGTCTTGCTATGTCTGAGAAGAGAGTTTATTGATTCATTTACTATAATTTTATATAACTATGAATATACAAAATTTTTTCTCTACATATTTTTCAAACAAAAACCAAATTATAGAAGATATATTTATATCTCTAATAAAACAAACAAAAATAGAAATAATATATAAAATATTCACTGACACATTTTATAATTATTATACCACAAAACTAAATCATTTCTTTCAAAAACTAAATTCGCAAAATGTTTTATTCTGTAATTTGTGCTTAAATAATACTAGTAGTAGTTATTCCGTAAAAGAATGTATAGAAATGCATAACATACAAGGAATAAGTTCATCTTTTGAACTTTTGTTTCAATTTTTTGAAGATATGATAAACACAGAGCAATTAATAAACGAAAAATTTGATACATATTTCAAGAAGAAAATATCAAACTTTAAATTATCAAAAGAAGTGGCATATTTATTCATAACTCAAATTGGGCAATTATTACGCTTAAAGATATACCTTTTATTTGAAAAATATAAAATGGAATTAAATTTGAATGATTCTTTGATATATCTTCCTCAAAATATAAAGCAAATTATCCAAAATTTAAATCTATATGAATTATATCAAGATATAATTTCCAAATTCATTATTAAGGAAATAAATATAAGTATTATTCCTTTCAAAAATGTTCATAATCAAAATATAATTAATAATATTATAGATAAATTTAACAATCATTATTTAAAATGGGGTTATAAAAATATAATATCACCAGACAATATATCTTCATCAACATCATCAATAACTAATATCAATGAAGATAATTACAAAAACCAATTTATAAATTTATTAAAAGAAAAATTTATTTCTTTGAAAATTGATTGTTTTTTTGAAATTACAGTATATTACTGTTTAGAAAGCCTCCTTCTAGTTCCATTAATTATGAAAAATTTCAAGGGGAAGTTGTGAGCTGAAATAAATTTTTTTAAAAACAATTTAATTAAATCATATTATTAATTTATTATTTTATTTTTATTATCTAATAAATGGCAATAATCTTTTCTTTTTTAAGTATTTAGATAAAATAAAGAAGAAATTTTTATATTTCTTTTTTGGGGGTGCTTTGTATTTTTAGATTTTTTGAAAAAATTTTTAAGAGGGGGTGTTCTAAACAGTAATATACGGTATAAGTAAATTTCCAGAATCTAAGCCAACATTAATAGATATGAAAATATGCATATCTTCATTTGACAAAAATGTCTTCATATCTAGGATAAAAGAGCAACTTAAAAAAAGACTTTTATACCCCGGAGTTTCCACCAGAATAATTATTGAAATTTTCATAAGAATTATAAAAATAATGAGAATTATAGATTCTTCTAATAATTATATGCTAGAACTATTAAGTCAACCGATTAAAGAATATCTACTTAATCGTAAAGATACCATGCAATGGATAATTACTGCTATAATAAATGAAGAAGATGTAAATATGATAGAAGATATGAGTAAAGCTTATGTCAAAAATATTCAATCAAAAGATTATGACTACTTATCTTCAGATGATGAGCCTGAAAACTGGGAACCTATTAATTTAAAAGGTATAAAATATAATGATAAATATATTTCTAATGATTTTAAAAATACCAAAATTGATATTGTGTCCATATTAGTAAATGTATTCGGTTCTCCAGAAAAATTCATGGAGCAATATAATGTATTTCCCACTATAAGGATTAATAATAATAGTATAATATATTATTAATTTAATAAAAAGTATTAAGAATAGAAAGGTTTATATTATGGGAGATTTTAAAGGTATTAATGTAAACGTATGTTAATTGAAAGAAAAATAACAGATAATAATTTTGAAATAGAACAAGAAATTAAAAATTTGGAATTGCTGAAATTAAAATTTGGTGAGAATTTATTAGCAAATTGTGAAATAATTATTCAGCATATAAAAGAAAGCAAAAAAATAAATAATAAATTGTTTAAAGATCCCACGTTTGATTGCCAAATAATTAACTCAAATTACTGGCCTTTTATAAAATCTAATCATTTTGATTTATCTTCTTTGGATGATAATAAAGATAAAGACAAAGATAAAGAAAAAAGTGATAATGATAAAAATAATAATAGTATTAATCTTTTATCTTATGGGTGAAAAAATTAAAAATTTATTCTTTATTAATTTCAGAAAATAAGAGACTATTATAGCAAGCTCAAATGAAAAAATACCTTATGATGAATTTTTGACCAATTTTAATAACAAATTAAAAAATTACCAAAAATTATATAGTGATAGTAAATTCTCAAGAAAAATTGAATTTTATACAAATTTGGGGTATTGCCATTTAACATTATCATTTAGTAATGGTAATTTTGAATTCGTTGTAAGTCCTTTATCTTATTTGATTACAGTATATCACATAATTATATCATTTTCAAAATTTTTATTGGAATATTATCATAAAATAAATTTTATGAAATATTTTTATATTAAATGGAGATTATTTGTTGGTTAATGGTATACAATTTTTTGATGAAGAAAATAAGAATAATTTTAAGTTGTTTAATATTGATTATATAAGTAATAAATTACATAGTGAATCACTTAGAGTAAAACAATCTCTGGATTTCTGGCTATCAAAAGGAGTTCTTAAAAAAATAAAAAAAGAAGGAATAATGTCCGATAATGACGAAAATGATAATGCTTATTATTATGAGCCAAATGAAGTTTTAAATGTAGGAGATGAACATGAAGTTATAGTTGAAGAAAAAATTTACAATTTTGAATATCCAAAAGATATATCTACCATATTTATCTAAATGAAAAGCCTCAAAAGTAATGAACACAATAATAGTATTTATATAAAATTAGTATATAAAAATTATTTTAATAAAGTTTGTAAGCTCAATGTATCATTTAAATACAGTAATTCTTTTCTTATTGAAAATTCCATTATGTCGATAATAAGAAATGGAGGTCCTAAAAATTTTGAGCAATTATATAAAAATTTGATTTACTCTTATAAATTAGATATTACTGAAATTAAATTGAAAGATTTGCTTTGGAAAATGACTTTGGAACAAAAAATTTGTAAAGAATCAGAAAATTATAAATTAATTGTAATAAATTAAAATATTCTTTAATTAACTTTTTACATCCCTGACTCAATAAAATAATTTTAATTTTATATTTTAAACAGTGAATAAAAGATTAACTATTTATATAATAAAATTCATTAGAGAATCAAAATATTTCGAGTATAACTTATAAAAATATAAAACTTTTAACAATTTTTTATTTTTGGCAAATATATTTAAATAATAAATAAATATAGAATATATAATTAACATAAAACTGATTTTCTCAAAAAATATTTTATTTATGAGTTAGTTTAAATATATTTTTAGATAAAATCGAAATAAATAAAATCATAGAATAATTTTTCTACCGTAAATGTCATAATAAACCTCTTTAATTATAATCCCCCACCAAAATTTCAAAAAATGCCTGTTCTATTTTTATTCTAACTCCCATAAAATCTCCTAATTTTGCGTCACCATAATCCCCTTTCTCAAAATTTAAAAAAAGAACTGTATTGAGGGGATTTATGATGACGTTTACGGTATTTTATTTTTTAATTAAATTTTGGGAATATCATCTAATGTAGTTAATTAAAGTAAAACCCTGCTTATTCCCCCCTCAGGATTTTTTTTTTGCTCCCTAACCAAAAACCCTATTTAATCCCCCCTCTATTTTTTTGACATTTTTATATCAAATTTATTTATGATTTATAAAAATTTTTATTTTTTTTATTTTTTTACGAGGTTTTTAAGATTTAAATTAAAGAAGCACATAAACCCTACTTAATCCCCCTCCAAAAAAATCGTCTCGCTCTGAGTCAGGGGGATTAAGAAGGGTTTTAAGATATTCTTCCTTTATATAAATTAGATATGTAGCTTGCATCACTCCCAGAAGGAATAGAAAGGTCTTTAATTGAATTTATTATTTTAAGCATTATTATTTTATTCTCCTTAAATATTTAGAGAAAAGAATTTTATGACATTTTTTTCAGTATTAAGAATTAATAATTTATATCACCGTATTTTTAAAGATTTCCTCGGAAATTGTTTCTCTTTTGAATAAGATTTATTGTAGATATAAATATAAGCAAAAAATCATGAATAGCTTAATTATTTTCCCCTTGAAAATTTTCAGGGAAATTAATCTGGGCAAATTCTAAATTTATAATCTAAACTTTTAGGGGGGATTAATTCTTGGAAGACGATAATAAAAAATTTTTATATTTGGGGAGAATCTAATTGAATTATAAATTTTTTTTATTTTGCTTTAAATTTATTAATATTTGAAAAAAATTAAATTGAAGTGCATTTTTGGAGGAAAAATGCCTTTGTCCACACAGTCATGTCCCGTTTGAAAATCAAAATTTTTCAAAACTTGGTTGGGGGACATAACTGTAATAATAAAAATTTAATAAAGATTGAAGGTATTTATATATATATCCAAAATGGAATTTGAAAAAATAAAGAATATATAAATCAAGATGTTTTAAAGTTTAAAAATTTTAAATTTATTAAAAATATATAAGTATTATGGGATTTAATAAAAAAATTTTTTTGGGGGAATATGACTGTGTGGACTAAGGTAATTAGGTTATATATATATTTTTTTGAAAAATATTTTTTTTGTGGCGAAAAATAATTGCAGGGAAAATAATTAATGATTTAAGATATATTATGATTTCCATATTCACCGGAATTATGGAAACCTCCTTTTTTTAAAATTTTATTTACTTACACTTTTCACAGAACTTATCAATAAATCTATTATCACTATATATTAAAATATATAATAATAAATAAAGATAAAATATTAGATAATAATTTATAAATAAAATTTATAAATTATTTTATGAATGAAAAAAAGTATTACAATCAAGATATTATCTTATTAAATTTTTAATAAAAATGTAATTATATATAATTATGGAAACCCCCCTATTTTGAAATTATTTTTTGTAAATTTAATTACTTAGAATTAAGGAAATCTCCCCATTTTTTATTGAGGGGGGTGGGTTTCCATAATTCCGGCGAATACTGTATTCATTTATGAAAAAGAATCATCTATTTTTAACTGCTCAAAAATTTAATCTATGTATTTATAAATGATTCAAAATTCTTTAGTATATCCATGCTCATAAGAGAGGAATATATTAATGATTTTTATCTTAAGTACTGTAATTATTAGTTTTTATAATTAAAACCTTTTAATCTATAAATAAAATTTAAATCTAAATCTAATAAAAATTTATTATAAAAATAATAT
>JAJJKM010003792.1:0-13184 GCA_023805625.1 Epidinium cattanei
TTAGAATGTCAAAAAAATTTTTTGAGGGGGGGGGATTAAGTGGGGGGGGGTATTAATCAGGGTTTTACGGTAATTTATTTTTTATTTCCAAATCAGGATAGATAAGCATTCAATATAGAAACGGAGATTATGGTATATTTTTTAAATGGAATAATTTAGTAATAAAGTAATATACTAATTCTATAGAAAGGTCAAATACTGTATATCCTTTCATCAAAGTAAATAAAGAATACAAAGAAGAAATAGATACTTTATTTAAAATAATTTTATTTGATTATGAAGAAAAAGAAAAAATAGCTATGCAACTAAAAAATATGAAACCTGATAAAAATCATAATCATAAAAATAAAATGAATGAAAATGAAAAGCAAGATAATATAATGGAAAAAGTAAGTGAAGAAGACCAAATATACATAGATACTTTATCCAAATTTTCTTTTGGAAATAATTTATATAAAGATAAAATTCAAACTTTATATAACTCATTAAAAGATTCCCAATCCTTCATTTTATTAGGAGCTTCTTTAAGTGGGAAATCTAATGCTATAGTTTCCTTAAAAGAAATATCAACTAAACTGAACGAATTAAATAATGAAAAATATCCCATATTTAATTACATTAAAATTTACCAAAACTCAAAAGATTATAAAGAAACATTCATTAACAATAATATAAAAGTCGGACATCAAGTGAATAACATATTTTTTAAAAATTTAGTACATTTTCTAGATAACAACCAGGGAATAGAAGAACTTCAGTATCAGTATAAAAAAATGTCATGTAGTAGAGGGGAGAAACTTGCCAAATTTGAATATGAGGAAGAGAAAAAGCCAAACGATAATGAAAAAATTAAAGAAAGAGAAAGTGTAGTTATTAATAATGATAATAAATAATGTAGATTCATCCACTGAAAGGAACATTAAAAATGAAAAAAATGAAGAAGAAAAAATTGAAAAAAATATTGATGAAATAAAGGAAGAAAATGAAGAGAATAAAAATGAAGAAAAAAAAGAAGAAATTGATATGAATGAGGAAAATATAGAACAATTAAATAAATCTGATAATTCTCTAGGAAATAAAAATAAGGATAAAAAAGAAGAATTGAAGGAACAAATTAATGATGAATATAAGATTGATTCTCAGAAAAACCAATATAAAACAATTGTATTCGATGGCTCAATATCTCCTCTATGGTATAATTATTCTAAACATCTCAATATAACCCACTTTCAATAAATTTTAATTCAATAGGAGATATTTATTACCTTATTTCCATAACTAATTCTCCCCTATTTTATAAAATGAAAAAAAGAGAAATTAAATTCCTTATTTCTCATAGCGGACTCCCCCTCGGTCCGGTCCCCCCTATTTTAGGCCAAAAGCTTCATTTTGAAGTTTCTCATTGCCTTCCTTCAAAAAAAATTTTTTAAAGCCCAAATGTTTTATAGTTAATTAATTTTTAATAGAATTTTTAATTTTTGAAAAGCTGAGTAGTGGTGGCTCTCCTTGCTTTTGAATTTTTGCTCCTGTCAAAGGAGGGGTGACTGCTATGAGAAATAAGGTATTTGATTTTTGTATTACTTGTTCCAAGAAAAAGGAGGGAATTAGCTATTCTAAAATCAAATTTTAAGATATTCTTATAATATAGGGGGTTTTAGGAAATACAGTAATAAAATTTTAATTTAATTTAAATTTTAATATTTATGATTTGGAAGAATATTATAATAATTAAAATAGGAAATTATTTTTTTAATAATGGTATCTAATAAATATATTTGACCCAAATAATCATTTAACTTTAACAGATGCAGATTATTTGGATTTATCTACTAAGAAATTAGTTTATGAAACATGTGATATATCGTAATTCTCATAGAAGTCCACCCTTTCTACTAGAGCGAGGGCTCAAAAGCAGGGGGGACAACTACTAAAAAAAAAATTTTTAAAATATATATTAAAAGTTTATTAAAGTCAAAATTTGTTAATTAACTATTAAGAATTTAGGTATTAAACTATTTTTTTTTGGGGAGACAGCTATGAGAATCTTCAAAATGGAGTTTTTGGATAAAAACAGGGGGACCATACCAAGGGGGTTCAGCTATGAGAAATATGGTATCTAATGTTAGTCCTTCATTTATAATTAAACAAAAAATAATATCATTTGAATATGAAAGTTTTGATTGGCTAAATATCTGTTATGTATATGTTGAAAAAAATTATAAAACTTCAAAAAATGAAGAATTAAAAAATTACATAAAAGGTTTATTTGAGAATTATGGTGCCGGCATAATAGACTTTGTAGAAAATAATAAATTGAAATGTATATCATATTCAATTAGTCCAAACTTTATAATTAAAAATCTAATAAATATATTTGATGCCTTTTTACCTGATTATGATTTCACAGATATAAAAATAGGAAGAAGAAATTTAGATTATATTCCTAGAATAGATGTTATCAAACGTCAAACATTATGCATTTTTATATTCTGTAGTTCATGGACAATGAATTTGTTAACCTTTTATATTCTCATAACCCAAGTTGTTGGAGTTCACTCTAAGTTCCCCTTGGATAACCCTTAACTTGTTAACTAACTTTTTAATTAGAAATAAAATTGAAAAAACTGTGGGAGATTTATTTAAATCAGATGACTTAAAAGGACCTATTTTTGATTATTATTTAGAAGAAAATACCATATTTTATGTATTCTACCCCTCCTTGCCAAAAATTTCTTCAAAAACAGCAAATGGCAAGAATAAGAAAAATTTTTAATTTTTTAAAAAATGAATTTTAAAAATAATATTTTATAAATTCTTAAATTTTAATTGAATTTTTTGATGAAAAATTTAGTAAGGGTAGGACTACTGAAAAAATGATAAAAATCATTTTCAAAAATTTGGCCAAAATTTACAAAAGGGGTTAGACTAAAAAGAGGGTAAAAATACATAAAATAAGGTAATTTTACTTTTTGCCTTTGGTCTCAACTTTTACAAGACAATAAATATCATTTGCCTACATATCCTAAAAATACAGTATTTTATTATGATCATATTTTTGTTAATACTATTGAAAATATAAGCTACCAATATATCATTAATAAATTAGTAGTAGAAGAAATACCTTTGTTTGTGATAGGTAAGCCATGCAGTGGAAAAACAACTATAATTGATCATTGTTTAAAAGAATTAGAAAAAAATTTAAATGAAGTAAAAGAAATAAAAATAAATATTACATATAAAATAAGCTCAAAAGATGTTGAAAATAGTATTAATATGCATTTAGATAAAATTTCAAGAAAAGTATTAGGAGATAAATATCTTAGAAAATCAATAGTTTTTATTGATGATATACATGTGAATGATTGCAGCAATCAACTAAATGAATATTTGAGGTTAGTATTAAATACCAAAACAACATATGATTTTAAATATACCGTAATATGTGGGTGTTAAGCCCCCCCAAGTTTTTTTTTTGGGGAGCTTAACACCTCAAAAAGAAAGAAGAAATGGGGGAGGGAAGCTTTATATCTAAAAAAAAAGAAATATTAATTTTAATAAAATTACTGTGTCGAAGGTGGGGCTTCACACCACTTTGGCTTAACACCAGCAAATTACGGTAATATAATGAAGTACTACAAAGATTTTAATATGGTCGTATCTAGTAATATTTATAATACACAATTTTCCTTAATGAATAATTCAAAGGAAGAAAAAGAATATAATTCACCTTATGAATATAAAAATAAAGTAGGTGATTTTATAAGGTTCATAAATTCCTTTTCTATAATAAGTTTAAATCTACCTTTATCTAATTATTCAAGTATTTTCAAATCCACTTTGGAATTTCATTTCAGAAATTATATTCCAAATACTTCAAATATAACTGCTAATCAATACCTTATATGTCTAAATATAACCAAAGTCTGAATACAACCAACTCCCTCCACAAAAAAATATATTTTTTATTAAAAACTCCCTAATTTACCCCTAAAATTTGTCTGAATACAACTGACATCCTCAAAAAAAATGCCTTGTTATCTAACTATTTTGTTCTTTGTATTTAGACATGTACGGTATATTACTGTTTTATTTAAATTAAATGAGTTATTATCTCAACAAATAAAGCCTACATATGATAATTTGCATTATTGTTTAACAATGAGAGATGTATCTAAAATTATACAAAGGTTTAATATGTTTTTATTTAGGGGAACAAATGAATATCCTGAATATCTAAAAAAAATATTTTTATATGAAACATACACTTTATACACCAATAAAATTAATAAAAGTTCACATATAGACAAATTCAAAAAAAGTTTGGTCGAAGCATATAATTTGTCATTTAAACAAGATAAATTAGATATAAAAATATTTAATAATATTGGGAAAGATAATAATTATATACTGTGAAACACTTTTTATTTCACCCTATGAAGACAAAAAATTGAGCATTTTCATAGTGGGATTATTATTTAGGAAGCCGATTTTTTAAATTCACAATTTTAGAGAAGGGTATTAAAATTTAATATTTTTAGAATAAAAAATAGATTTTTTTTAAGGAAAAATTATAAATTTATAAGAGAGAATTAAAACTTGTTTTACAGTATATTTTAAAAACTTTATAGATGTATATGAAGAAAATAAGGAGAATAAATATATAAATCCCAAAGATTTAGAATATGTGTACATTAGTGAGAAAAAACTAATAAAAGATTTCATTGTCAACAAAATTAAAAATTATTATTCTGATTACTACTATAACGGAGGGGCAAAGGGAAGCGAGGATGTGTACTATATAATAAATGAATATAATAATATTATGCTCGATTACTTAATAAGAATATTAGGAATATTAAATAATGAATATCCAAATATAATAGTTATAGGAAGAGATTATTGTGGAAAAGAATTATTAGTAAAAATAGCTTTATTCATAATGAGGTATAATATAAAAGAAGGAAATGTTAATCTCTTATTAAACAAAGGAAGAAATGCATTTGAAAATGATACAATAATTAAAACATTACAAGAAGTCACTTTTAATAATAGAAAAATGTTTTTATTATTTCAACAAGAGCTTTTTGATAATGCTAATGAAGATGATAAATTATATTTATTAGATGTTATGTCTAATTTATTTGAACCGGAACAAATTCTAGATAGATTTAGGAATTTTTTGAACACAACTAATACTGAATATGGAAGCATTACATTATCTTTAAATGAAATTAAAGATAGACTAAAAAATAATCTTCATATTATCACCACAATAAATCCTAGTAGTTTCGTGTATAATAAATTATTCATCAATTACCCTATAATTAGTCGCAAAAGTAATACCGTAAAACATGCCGTAATCCCCCCCACCCCTCGTTGGTTGAAAATGAAAAAATGATGGGGGGGGGATTATGGCGTAAATTTGAAAAAGAAGAATGATAACCTATATATGAAGTATATGATGGAAATTTTATAAGGAAATCATTTAATTATTAGGAGGGGGGGATTATGGCGTAAAAATCGATTAGGCTAAAATCAAAATTTTTGAGGGGGGGGGATTAAGGCGAGGGGAGATTACGGCATGTTTTACGGTATTATATATATAAATGATTATGAAGATGATAATTTATGCAGTTTATCAAATATTATATTTGATAAGAATGATTGCTTGATAAGTAATAACTTAACTAAAATTTTAATAGATATATATAATTATACAAAGCTTCTATACGAAGATTTTGATCATAAAATCAATTTAGATATATCCATCAATCAAAGACACTATTTCAATTTATGTGAATATATTTCAAAATACTATACAAAATTCAAAGATATTTTAATAAAAAATAAAGAAAATTATGAAAAAATTAACAATATGGTAAAACCCATTAAAATAACCCCCGTTCTCTAGTCCCAATTCTAAATTTTTCTAAAAACTAAAATTGTTTTTATATTAAAAGCCCATAGTAGTCCCCCTAAATATTTCAAAAAATTATAATATAATGAAACATATTTTTATTAAATAAATTTTAAAATCTAAAAGTTTTTTTTTTGTTATCTTACCCATAGTCATATCTCATCTTTTGATTTTTAAAAATTTATCAAAAAATGAGGGGATTCGACGAAGGGTTTTTCGATAATATAAAAAGATGTTCAGCCACTATTAAAGAAAAAGAAAATGAGATAGAAAATTTGAATCCACAAAAAGAAAATAATGAAAAACTAATTGAAGATAGTCGTAAATTAATATCAGAAAAGAATTTGGAAAAGAATAAAATAAAAGCAAAAAGAAACGAGGAAGAAAAACCCATGATTGCTGCTAAGGAATTAAAAACTAAAAAAGTGGCTCAATTAGAGGAGGCTTTAAAACATAATAAAGACTTAATAAAAAAATCTTCAAATAATTTAAGCAAATTAAGTGATAAGGATTTAGTAGATTGTAAAAATACATGGGAGAATTACAATTTTGGAAAATTCCTTTTATCTAAAATATTTGAAATATTAAATGATGGAAATTATGAAGATTGGGATTATATCAAAAAAAATATATCAACTAAACATTTTAAAAGATTGGCAAATATAGATTACACTAAAGCAAATCCACACTATAAAGAAATAGTCAAATCTATTGTTGGAAATTCTGAATTTGCTACAAATGATAAATTTAATAAACCATATAAATTAGCAGGGGCAATTTGCGAATATTTTAATAGAATAAATAAATTTAATAAAGTTTATGAAGAAAATCTGGGGTTAGTTGAAGAAATCACAGAATTAGAAAAACAAATTGAAGGTCACCAAAATATATTGAATAAATATTTAGGAGATTATAAGGCTTTGGAAAATGAGATAATAAACATAGAATCACAAATATCAAATTATGAAATAAATAAAGCTAATTCACAGACACAAATAGACAAAATTAAAAATTTAAATAAAGCTTATACAATATTTATCCAATTAACAAAGGAAAAAGAAGCTATATATCAACAAAAAATGGAATATAATTTAAATTTATTGAATAACTTTGATTATTATATGATATATCTTTCTTCATATATATCTTTTGCTCCGATATTAAATTATCATTACAGACAAAAATTAAAAAATTTCATATTACAATGTATAAATTCAACTATAGAAGAGAAAAATCTAACAGAAAAAGAAAAAGGAGAAGGGGAAGAAAAGAAAGAATCAGAGGGACAAGAAAAGCAAAAGGAGCGAGATAAGAAAGAAAGTAATGAAAATGCTGAAGATGAAGAAAAAGAATTAAAAGATTATTCATCAGACATAAGAGATATAGATTTCCCTGAATTAATGTTTAACTTTTTGGATATAAATGGAGTAGATAAAGAATTATTTTTAAGCAGTGGAATATATAACGAATTTTTGAAAGAAAATTTCATATTTTTGCATATATTCAAAGAGCGTGTACCATTTATTTTAGATTATACCCAAAGTGCTAAAGAAATAATTAAAGAATATTTAGAATTTGACAGAATGCAAAATTTCCAAACATTAAATTTTAATAACAATTCAGAACAAACAAATGATTATAAAGAAAAGTTGGAAAATTCTTTAAGACTAGGAAGTAACTTACTTATTGATAATATCATCGATGTCAATAAAATACCGTATTTTGAGTATTATTACCCCCTCCCTGTCAAAAATTTTCGCCAAAAACAGCAAAAGGGGTAAGACTACGTATAATATTTAATTAATTTCAAAAAAATTTTTTATAAATCCTTTAATTCTTATATAAAAATTTGATGAAAATTGGAAAAGGGGTAAGACTACATAAAAAAATGAAAAAATTCATTTTCAAAAATTTGGCCAAAATTAGCAAAAGGTTAGATTATGAAGAGGGTAAGAATATCTAAAAAACGGTATATTATCAATTTAATCAATTTATTAATCAGCGATTCAGTACCAATAATTCAAAAAAATATGTCTTTATTGATGAACATAAATATGAAATACATGATAATTTCAAGTTATTTTTGTTCAAAAATATTTATGGAAATAAAATGATGAATATAGATACCCTAAACATCACCATAAACCCCCTGTGTACAGTTCTTTTTAGAAATTTTAAATGGGGGAATTATGATATCGCGAAATTACGGGATTTTAGGGGGTTAGAATAGAAATAGAACAGGCTTTTTTTGAAATTTTTGTTGGGCATTATATAAACAGGGGATTTATGATGACGTTTACTGTAATAATATATGGTTTTCTATGATATTTATTAATTTTAATTTATCCAAAGAAGATATAAAAGAAAGAATATTTATGGATATATCAAAAGCAAGGAACGAATTGGCATATAATGGATATAAAAAGTTTAGAAATGAAAATTTAAAGCAATCTTTGATAAAAATAGATACTGAGAAAAAGATAGTTAATACTATTTTACAATTTGATTTAAGTGGAAACATAGACAAATTGGTGAATACAGAGACTTTAAATGAAAAATATAAAGCAGAATGTGTAATACATTCTAACTGCCAAAAAATGATTGAAATTTTGGAAAATAAAATTAGAAAGCAAAAGGCAGGTCTAAATGATAATTATTGAAATTTTGCATAGATTCAGCCAAAATAATAAAATGGTTATATAAATTTTGCTTTTTTCATACTTCATATTTAATTCAGAGCTCAAGTATGTCCAAATATTTACAGCATACCTCACAATAGTCCCCCTCGTTTCTTTTCCGTTCTCTATTTTTTAGGTGGAATAAATCCCCCCTTAAAAAAACTACCTAAATATATGCTTCAAATATTTTATATTTGTAAATATTTTAAATTAAATAATTTTGGATATGGAATTTATTGTCTCAGAATTATCCCCCACCCTTCAAATTTTTTGACCCACTCTATAACTATGGAAACTATTGTGAGTTTTATTGTAATAGAATTTATAAAAGAAAAAATAAAAATAAAAGACGAATTAGTATATTTAAATGAGTATCAAAAAAAATTAGAAAACGAAGAAGATGAAGAAGATAGCTCTCTAAAAAAAAGTAGGTATAATAGTAAAATGAGTAGAAAAAATTTAAATGAATTAAATGCTTCTGAGCAAAATAATACAGAAGAAGAAGAGGAAAATGAAGAAGAAATGGAAGAAGGTAATGAAAATAATGAAAACAATGAAAACAATGAAAATAAAGAGAAAAAAGAAAATGATGAAGAAAATATAAATAGAATAAAAATAAATCCAGTAATAAAAGAAGTTTATATTTATAACAATGTAAAAGATGCAAAATCATTATTGATATTTTTATATAATAAATTAAACCAGATATTTATTGATAACGAATTAAAGCAATCTTTATTATTAGTTTTCGCCTTTATAAGTGTTAATTTAGAAAATAAGTTACCTGTTCCATTCAAACAATGCTTTTTAAATTGTCATTTGTTTGATACTAATTTCGAGGAATGTTTTGACGAGTCTGAGGTTGAAGAATCTCCTTTAGGTAATATCAATAATAGACAGTGGTCTATCTTAAAAAAAATTAATTATAATTCTGGGCAACTATTGCAGGACATCTTTGACAATATAGAAAAGAATAAAGAAATATGGAATAAATATTTAGAAGATAGTTTAAGTGATTTAACTAATAATTATTTTTTGAATAATCTAGTATTTCCTGATGCAGAATTAGAAAAAAATGTAAATCCTTTGATTAAATTTTTATTCTTTTATATAATAAAACCTCAAAAAAGAGAATTTTTGATACAAATATTTTTGAAAAACACACTGTTGAACACCTCTTTTGATCCACAAAATGAAGATATATTATTTATTGAAAAAAATAGCAATAAAGAATTTTATAGTCATGTTTTAAAACCAAAAATAGATGATTTAGATATAACAAGAGCTTTTAAAAATTTCAATATACATAAAGATCATGCATTAGTATTAATAGCTCCATCAACTAATATGAATATATATGATAAAATATTATATGAATATTGTTATTTGAAAATGTTTAGCACAAATAATGAGAAAAATTTAAATAATTCCAATATAGGAGAAAGTAAATTAGAAAAATCTATAATAGCAGCAGATAAATCATTAAATAAAGGAAGTATAGACAATAATAATAGCAAAATAGAGCAAAATAATGCATCACAAAATAATATATCAATTGGCCAATTACAGCAAAAACAGCCTCAAGAACAACAAGGAGCTCCAGCATTGGCAGAGATAAAATATAAAGAAATAATATTAGACAATAATATTGACTTAACTCAACAGGATTATGATTATATTAAAAATAATATGAGAATGGGTGGTGTTGTCATTATTAAGAATGCCCATTTATTAGGATTTTTATTCACTGAATTAATAAATGATATGATACAGATGAAGCCAGATGATTTTTCTCCAAATTTTAAATTTAACCCTAAATAACTATGGGTTTAGTAATAGACATCAAAGATGTTTTTTCTCAATTATGAATCTTCAAGTTATTTTTAAAAAAATATAAGAATAAATTTGATAAATATATTATATTGAATAAAATTTTTAATGTCGATAAGAATATTCACATTATACTAACTCAACAATTATTTACGGTATATTAATTTGCAGCATAGATGAAGTTATGAAAAACATAAATTTATATGAGCAATGCCGAATAATCAATGATAATTTAATATCTGAAGATGATTGTAGTAGAAATAATAAAATTAAGTTTAGATCTGTTAAGGATCATATACTTAACTTGATTAGTAAAATACCTATGCAAGTATATACATTTTTAATAAATACTCCAATGCTCTATTTAAGATTATTTTTAAGAAAAGTAATATATTCATATATCATCATTTTTGGAGTGTTGCAGGCAACAGAATTAAAAAATCCTTTTACTTATAATAGAAAAGATCTTTATTCTTTATGCAAATTTCTTGTTACATATATTGAAGGAGAAAATTTCACTGAAGATAAATATAAAAATGATTTCATAAATGCAGAAAACTCTACTGGATTTAATTATATGACTTTGATATTAGTGATAAATACTATATTTATTTATACAAAACAGATCAATAAAAATGATGAATGTAAAATAAATAAATTAGTTTCAGATGTTTTTAATTTTAAGATATTTATGTCTCCAGAATTTTATATAGATATTGGAAATATCAAAATAAATATAAAAAAAAATCATGATGATTTAACATTTGAAGATATATATAAAACATTTGACCATTTCTTTTCTGATGAATTTGAAAGTTTAGTACCTAACCAATCTGTCGTAGAACAAAAGGAGAAACAGGAAAAATATACAGATAATATATTTAATAATGTGATAAGTGTTATTGACTATAATCATGAAATTGAAAATGTTAATTCTATGTCATACAAGCATTATATTAACTTTTTTTTTAGCTTCTTATATAAGGCTATGCTCCGTTCTTTAATGGGTAAATTATGATCATTATAGGGAAAAGGTTAGCATATAAGTGTTTTTAGAAGACTAAATATTAATAAATATTTAAAAGAGATAGATTATTCAAAAATTTATCTAATGTTGATGAAATTTAGAGAAATAATACCAACTAATATACAATATATTCATGAAGAAGATGCTATCAAATTGGAAAATAAAGAAAATGAAATTATCATATGACTAATAATTATTGCACCTCATTTTTTACGAAAAATTTTGGCTTTTCAAAATCATATAATTTTTCAAAACCGAAATTTTCTCAAAATTTTTAATTGCATATAAGCTTTGCATCTTCCATTTTAAGTCTAGGAGAGGTGCAATAATTAATGGCATAAAGTAATTCTTCTTTGTTCAAAAAGAATAAATATGGTCTATATTTTAATCCTATTGATGAAAGTTTATTATATGAAATAATATCTTTTAATAAAGGATTAGAAACGATGCATAGAGAACTTGAATTAATAATAGGCATGCTAGAAGGAAATTATTCATATGATAATTACCATTTAAATGTTTTAGAAATATTAAATAAAGGAAAAGTGCCCAAAGAATTAAATATATTTTCAGACACAAAATATTTTAACAAAAATATAAAATTCATTATCTATAAAGAAGTCTTACAAAATCGTATATCTATATTCCAAAAATGGTTATCAGATGGAAGTCTGAAATATTACCATTTGCCATTATTTAGCAATATCAATTTATTTATGCATTCTTTAAAAATGCATTTTTGTAGGAAATACTATGGTGAAAATGATTATGCAAAAATTACCCCTGAAATGATGACCTTAAAATTCATTTCTACCAAATATCCCACATATGAAGATTTAATTTCAAATGAGAGAGACCTAGCTTATTATAACACTGTTTATCACAATGAAATAATATGGGTAGATGGACTTGTTTTAAATAATGCGACAATTGATCCCACCAATAAACATCTTTTATTTAGCAATCTTCAAAATAATATTAAACAGAAATTAAATTTGGTAGGAATCGCATATACTATTCAACATAACGAAAATGAAGATTCTGAAAGCAATGAAAATGATGAAGAAAATGAGGAGGAACAAGAAGAAGAAGAAAGCGAAAGTAAAAAAAGTGAAGAAGAAAAAAGTGGAAATGAAAGTAAAACCGAGAGCAAAAACAATGAAGAAAAAAAAGAAGATGAGAAAAAAGAAGAAAATAAAGAGGAAAAAAAAGAAGAAAATACAGAAGATAAAAATGAAGAAAATAAAGATAAAAAAGAAGAGGAAAACAAGGAAGAAAAAAAAGATGAAAATAAAGAGGATAAAATCGAATACAGAAAAGTTCATAATAAACCGACCACCCACTTTTCAAAAAAGTAGTTTTTTTGGCAGTCTGGCTAGAACAATGTTTTATAAAAAAAATTTGAAACTTTATTTGTCCAGGTTATTCCGAACAACAAGTATAATTATATTATTTTTCCAATATATAATTATATTATATATAATTTATTTATAAAAATTAAAAATTGTTATCTTTTATATTTACCGTAAACCACGAAATAAGAGCCCCCCACCCCCCAGAGTAGGGTCGTCAAAAATGGAGGGCTCTTATTTTGGCATTTTTATAATAATTATTCTATAAAAAATTTTTTTGATATTAGGTATACTTGGAATGAAAAAGTCATACCATCTTTCATTTTCAGGTAAATAAACTGATATAATATTGCTTAGGTCTTCTTGGGAGGATAAAACTG
>JAJJKM010003793.1:0-13122 GCA_023805625.1 Epidinium cattanei
ATTAAATACATTTTTACTTCATTCATACTTTAATTGCTAATATTATTAAATTATTTATTCTAGATAATAATCAACAGTTACTAGAATAAATAATTTAATAATAAGGGTTTTAAAAAACCAAAAATGAATAAAAGCTTTAAAAGGAAAAAAATTTGGATAATTATTAAAACAAAATAAATCCAGATTTAATTTACCTTCAAATATGCTAATATTAAACATTAAATTTTCATTATCTTTAAAAAAAGCATTATTTGGTTTGATAGCTAACTAAATATTATTATTTATATTAATATAATTAAATTAATTATTTATGAATGAATTTGTATCTTAATTAAATAAATAATCATCTATATAAGAAAATTTAATTTAAGAAATAACAAATAAAATGAATTCAATACTTGCGGACGTGAAACCCGTCCTATGGGTGAAATGGAAAAATAGGGATCCGCAGATTGCGCCCCTAAGCAGAAGTGGACATACTTTAACCCAATTCAGTGGAAAAATAATTTTATTCGGTGGTACTACAAATGGTTTAGATGATCCAAATGTAAAGAGAGTTGGTCCTTCAAATGATCTTTGGCTTTTAGATATATTTCAAAAAAATACATATGGCTGGCAAAAAATAACTCCAAAAGGTGAAATTCCCTGCCCTAGAACAAATCACACAGCCACAACAGTAAAAAAAAATGGAAGAGATGACTTCATATTTATTTTCGGAGGTATGGGAGAAAAAGGAAAACTTGAAGATTCATACAGATTTGATTATAGTGAAACTAAATTTTCAAAAATAGAAATTAAAGAAGGTCCTATTCCAGCTCCAAGAGCAAACCATTCTGCTTGCTGTTATGAAGGAAAAGTATACATATTCGGTGGAAATGGAGGAAGAGGATATGAAAATAGTATATTTAAAGATTTATGGGTATTCGACCCTGAAGAATGCAAATGGAGTGAAGTCCCATGCAAAGAAAATCCAACTTATCCAGAATTTAGAACTTGCCATTCAATGTTTATTTACAACAAAAGTATATACATATATGGAGGATGGAATAACCTTCAAGGTTTTAATACAGCTGTTAAATATACTTTTGAAACTCAAGAATGGGAATCAACCAATATGATCATGGAAAACTTCCCAGTATGGAACCACTGCGGTTTAGAAGTAGAAAGTGGTCCAGGTTGGAAATATTTCGTTTTTGGTGGTACTTCAAAAGAATTCGATGAAACCAAGTTAAGAGAAAGAGCTGAATCTACCAATAGAATGATTTATTGTGATATGGAAGATGAAGAATTACAAGAAGTTAAGCTAAATAACTCAGATATTTTACCAGAACCAAGAGAAGATGCTACTATGATATATTATCAACATTCAAAAAATTTATTATTATTCGGTGGATGGAATAATGAATGGTTCGGAGATATTTATGGTATATGTGTATCTGCTATTGTAGGTCCTTCTTATAGTGTCAAATCAATAAAGCCAAATATGGGAAGAATTTCTGGAAACCAAGAAATTACTTTATATGGTAGCAAACTTAGCAATGGTAATATCACTGTCTATTTTATTTTAGGTTCAAAATATGCTCAAACAACTGCTACCTTGATTGATGACACTAAATTAACCTTTATGACCCCTGTCTTCAGTGAACCTTCATTTATTAATCCAGGTACTCGTTTCCAAGGAACAAAAGATTGTGAAGTATATATTAAAATAGATAATGAAGAATTGTCTACAAATCCTATGAAATTTAGTATTTACTATGATACTGATGCAGCAAAAAGTATCTTCTTTGGTCCTGCCTGTATTTCAGGAGGTACTCCAGGTGTTCCAACTTCACTTTTAATCAGAGCAAGAAATGATGAAAATGAAAACAGACTTAGTGGTCTTGATAACTTTGAAGTAAGTGTTGTCTCAGAAACTGATATGACTAAAAGTGTTGAAACTAAAATAGTAGATAATAATGATGGTACTTATTTATGTACATTTACTCCACCAGACAATGACAAATATAGAATTTCAGTAAAATTAATTGGAGACAAAGAAAAAGTAGATATTAGAGGATCTCCAGTAAGTGTTGAATTTTCCGGTACTGACCCAGCTAATAACGAAATGGTCGGTAAATATATGGTAGAAAAATTCTTGAAAGAAAATGTCGAAAAATTAGAAAATGAAATGAAGAGATTAGAAGAATCTTCATCAACTAATGGAAAAAATTTAGATGACATAAAAGTTGTCATTGATATTAAAAATTCCAACAAAGAAATTGAAAAAGTTTCTGACAATTTTGATTTGATAATAAATCAATTAATGGAATATTATGTTGATTCAAAAATAAGTGAAAAAAAAGCTTTATCAAAAGAAGTTCATAAAGATAGAATTGAAAATTTAATTAAACAACATCATAACTTAGAAGAAATAAGAAAAGCTAGTGCCCAAGAAATTAGTCCTATTATAAATGATAAAACCATAGATTACCAAAATGAAATAAAAGATTTCTATTCAGAATTAAATAAATTTGGTCCTTCAATTAAAAAAGAAAATTTCGCTACTCAATATGATTTAGGATATGAAAGAGCTTTTGAAGATATTGAAAAAAAGAAAAAAGAATTATTAGATTTAGAAGCAAAATGTCAAAATTATACAGAAATTATGACAAATTTAGGATATCCTGAAGAAACTGCTGGTTGCATTAAATCAATTGAAAATTCAAAGAATGAAATAGATTTAGTTACTCAAATGTGGGAATTTATCAAAGAAACCCAAGAATTATTCGAAAAATTCAAAGCTACTCCCTGGCCAGAAATTGATGGACAAGGAATGGATGAAACTATATCACAAAGACTCACTAAAAAGAATAATCAAATGAGAAAAAAATTAGGTTCTTATTCACTCGTTATGGATTATGTCCAAAAAGAAATTAACGTCTGGAAAAAATTGGTACCTTTAATTACATATCTTAAAAACGATTACATGAAGGAACGTCATTGGGAAGATGTCAGAAAGGAATTAAATACCCCTGACTTAGTCATAGGAGAAGAATTAAAATTACAAAGATTTTATGATATGAAAATCCAAGATAAAGCAGAACAAATTCAAGAAATTACTGATAAAGCAGCTTCAGAAGACAAAATGGGTAAAAAATTGGATGAAATAGATAAAAATTGGGGAGAAGCTGAATATATATTTAAAGATTATGCTC
The DNA here is from genome assembly GCA_023805625.1 of Epidinium cattanei. Taxonomy (NCBI): domain Eukaryota; phylum Ciliophora; class Litostomatea; order Entodiniomorphida; family Ophryoscolecidae; genus Epidinium; species Epidinium cattanei. Next base: position 3,198 of record JAJJKM010003793.1, read on the forward strand.
GTGTCCCAGGTATTAAATTGATGCATATAGATGAAGATCAATATGCTGTTTTAGAAGAAAATATGCAACAAATTCAAACTATGATAAGAAACAAATATAAGGCTTTCTATGAAGAACGTATTGTTGAATGGAAAAAAGACTTAAATGAAATAAATGAAGTCTGGGTTGCTTTAAGTGAAACCCAAAAAACATGGAGTTTCTTGGAAAGTTTATTCATAGGTTCTGATGAAATCAAAAGAGAATTGCCAAAAGAAACAGAAGAATTCCAAAAAATAGATCAAGAAGTCAAAGAAATATTAAAAAATGGTGAAGCTACAAAAAATATCAGAAAATTTTCAAATTCTAAATACCCTATGCCCCCCCAAGAAAATCCTGAGGGTGAAGGAGCTGCTGATCAAAGTGAAGATAAAGAAAGAAGTTTGCTCGATTGGCTCAAAGATATTTTGGTTCGTTTATCTAAATGTGAAAAGGCACTTAACTTATTTATGGAAAGGAAAAGAGCAGATTTCCCAAGATTTTACTTTATGTCTAGTGTCGATCTTTTAGATGTTTTATCTAATGGTAATGATCCATTGTCAATTAATAAACATATATCTAAAATTATTATTGCTATGGAAAAATTAGTAATGGAAGAAAACAAAGACGGTGGAAATAATAGAAGACCAAGTGCCAAAGAAATGGTTACCAGAACTGGTATAGAAAAGATTCCATTTGATACAGCATTCCCATTAATGGGCAAAGTTGAGGTTTATTTAGTTGATATTTTAGCTCATATGAGAAGTACTCTTAAAGCCATTGTTAAAAAATCAATTCAGGAAGTTGAATCAAAACAACAAAGAGAATGGATTGAATCAACCCCATCTCAAGCATGTTTATTAACAGATTTAATGAAATTCGTTACAGCAGTAGAAGGAGGTATCAAAAATTTAGCAAAAAATCAAGATTCTTTAAGAAAAACATTAGAAGTTCAATCAAAATCTTTAAGTTATCTCATTAACTTAATTTTAGAAGACTTAACAGAAGAAACTATGGCAAAAGTTATGGTTTTGATTAAAAGTGAAACTCACTCAAGAGATGTTATTGATAAATTAATTCAAGAAAAAGTAAATAGAACAGATGATTTCATATGGCAATCTCAAATGAAAGCTTATTGGGACTCTGATAAAGATGATTGTCACTTAGATGTTTGTGATGCTTCAATTTGGTATGGTTATGAATATTTAGGTAATGGTGATCGTTTAGTAGTTACTCCTTTAACAGATCGTATCTATGTCACAGCCACCCAGGCTTTGCATCTTAAGATGGGTTGCTCACCAGCTGGTCCAGCCGGTACAGGTAAAACTGAAACAACAAAAGATTTAGCTTCCGCTATGGGTAAAGCTTGTTACGTATTCAACTGTTCAGAACAGATGGACTACAAAGGTATGGGAGATATCTTCAAAGGCTTAGCTGCTTCTGGTTCATGGGGATGTTTCGATGAGTTCAACCGTCTTGTACCAGAGGTCTTGTCTGTATGTTCCATGCAATTCAAATGTGTCATTGATGCTTTAAAAAGAGGTGATAAAGAATTTATTATGGAAGAAAAGAAATGTCAATTGGATCCAAGTTGTGGTGTATTCATTACTATGAATCCAGGTTATTTAGGTCGTTCAGAATTACCAGAAGGTCTTAAAGCTTTATTCAGACCTATCACTGTCGTCGTTCCAGATTTTGGTATGATTTCTGAGAACTGTCTTATGGCCCAAGGTTTCCAAGATGCCAAAATGTTAGCAAAAAAATTCGTCGTCTTATATGCATTATGTCAAGATCTACTTAGTAAACAAATGCATTACGATTGGGGTCTCCGTGCTATTAAATCTGTATTAGTCGTTGCCGGTGCTTTCAAAAGAGCAGATAGAGATATGACTGAATTACAATTACTTAAAAGAGCTCTAAGAGATTTCAACTATCCTAAAATTGTCCAAGATGATATTCCTATTTTTGATGGTTTAATTGGTGATTTGTTCCCCAACGTTGAAGTCGAACGTAAGAGAGATATGAATTTCGAAAAAAAAGTCGAAGAAGCTTGCGATGTCGTTAACGAGAAAAAAGTGGCTAAAGGTATGGATGATGATAGTTCCCCTACATTCAAATTCTCAAAAGAAGCAGGATTTATTTTAAAATGTGTACAATTAAAAGAACTTATTGAAATTCGTCACTCTGTATTTATTATGGGTAATGCCGGTTCAGGTAAAACTGCTACATGGAGAACTTTAGCAAAAGCATTTGATTTATATGATATGAAAACTGAAACAAAAGATCTTAATCCTAAATCTATTGATAGTAACGATTTGTATGGAAAATATATCAATATTCAGACAAGAGATTTCAAATATGGTATTTTATCAAATATTATGAAAACTATGAGTACAGCTGAAGATAAAAATCAAAAATGGATTATTTTAGATGGTGATCTTGATGCACATTGGATTGAAAATATGAACTCTGTCATGGACGATAACAAAGTCTTAACTTTACCAAACAACGATCGTATTGATTTAAAACCTAATATGAGAATGTTCTTTGAAATAAGAGATCTTAAATTTGCCTCAAAAGCCACAGTCTCCCGTGCTGGTATTTTATATATAACAGATGATGATGGATATCAATGGAGAGGTTACTACAAATCATGGATGAATCAAATGAATTTCAGAAAAAAAATAGAAGAAGAAACCTTAATATACTTTGATACATTTTTAGAGCCTTGTCTTAAATTCTTGAAATCAGCAAGATTAATCGTTGATTTAGTTTTCCAAATTACCTTCGTTATTGGATTTTGTAAAATATTAGAAGCTTATATTGATAAAAAGGAAGCATGTCGTAATAGAGATCCTAAAAAACAAATTAAAGGAGAAGATGAACCTTATCCTGGATATGATTTGTTATTTTGCTTTGCTGCCATATGGTCAATGGGTGGTATTTTAACTGATAAAGATGGTATTGACTTCAAAAGAAACTTCTCAGATTGGTTCAGACAAAATTTCAAACAATATAAAATTCCTCCAAAAGGTACTGTTTTCGATTATTATGTAATTATGGACCAAGAAAATCCAAGATTTGAAGAATGGACTAAAAAAATTGAAGAAATTGATTATAAACCAGGTGAAAACATTAAATATATTACTGTACCTACCAGTGAAACTGTATCTGTATCAGAATTAATGGAAAAATTATTAGATGTTGGTCATCCTACATTGCTAATAGGTATGGCTGGTTGCGGTAAAACTCAAATAGCCAATGGTATGCTTGAAAGTAATAGAAAGAAAAATGAGAAAAATAATTCATTTACCTATGTATCAGTTGCTTTCAACTACTATTCAGATACTTATGTAATGCAAAGTGTTTTAATTCAAAATACAGAAAAATTCTCCCAAAGAACATTTGTCCCAAAAGGAAACCCAAAATTGATGGCTATTTTCATCGACGACTTGAACATGCAAAAATTAGATAGTTGCTTAACACAAAATGCCATTGAACTTGTTAGACAATTTATGGATTACAAGCATATATATGAATGTCAAAAGATGGAACTTATGGAGTTCATGAATATTCAATTTATTGCTTCTATGAACCCAACTGCTGGTTCATTTAACATTAATCCAAGACTTCAAAGACATTTCTGGATTTGTTCTATTCCTTTCCCATCAGACGATTCCATAAGAACAATCTTCCAATTCTTCTTAGATGGTCATTTCAAACAATTCGGTTCACATATTCAAGAATTAAGTAAAGGTCTTGTTGCTGGTATAATCAAGTTACATAAATGTGTATTTGCTAAATTCAAGAAATCAGCTATTAACTTCCATTATGAATTTAATATAAGACATATAACTGGAGTATTCCAAGGTATTTTAATGTCTACTGTTGAAAAATTCAAAGAACCAGAAAAAATGGCAAAATTATGGATACATGAATGTGAAAGAGTATATGGTGATCGTCTTGTATCTATTAAAGACTTGAATACTTTAAGAGGAGAACTCGGAGGAGAAGTCATCAAAATTGCATTTGGTGGTAAATTTAACTTAGGTAAATATTTAACAGATAAATCAGAGCCTATTATTTTCTGTAGATTCGTTGGAGGTTATTTAGATAGTGTATATGATATGGCAAATAAATTAAGTGATGTAAAAGACAAAGCCAATCAAGCTTTAAGTGAATATAATGATCAAAATACACGTATGGACTTAGTCCTATTCGACGATGCAGTTAAACACGTATGTAGAATTACTCGTATTATAACTCAACCTTCAGGACACTCAATGCTAGTTGGTGTCGGTGGTTCAGGTAAACAAAGTTTATCAAAATTATCTTCATTTATCTGTCAATATAATAACTATATGATTACTATATCAAGTGACTATAGATTAAATTCATTCAAAGAAGATTTACAAAAAATGTATAATACTACAGGTTTGAGTGATGATGCTGGTCTTCTCTTCATTTTAACTGAAAATCAAATTATTGATGAAAAATTCATGGTACTTGTAAACGACTTACTTTCTTCCGGTGATATCAATGATTTATTCAGTCCCGATGATAAAGAAGTCATCTTTAACAAAGTCAAAGCTGCATGCAAAGCTGCTACAAGAAAAGAATCAATGGCTGATGTATGGAACTTCTTCATTGGAAGAGTTAAAAAGAATTTACATGTCGCTTTGTGCTTCTCTCCTGGTGAAAATTTGAGAAACAAAGCAAGAAAATTCCCATCCATCATCAACAGTACTGTTATCGATTGGTTCCAACCATGGCCAGAAGAAGCTCTTACCTCTGTCGCTAGAGAGCAACTCAAAAAAGATTTCGAAGAAATGGCCTCTGCAGAATACTTCGAAGCCGTCGTCAAATTCATGCCATCTTCATTCAATATTGTAGGATTGAAAGCCCAAGATATGTTAGAAGCTGATAGAAGATATACTTATATTACGCCTAAATCATTTTTGGAATTATTGAAATTATTCGGTTCTATGTATAAACAAAAAGTCAATGCTATTTTAGATAATAAACAAAAATTAGAATCAGGTTTGAACAAATTAAAAGATGCCAAAGAATCTATTGCTATTTTGGAAAAAGAATTAGAAGTTAAATCTGTAGAAATCTCAAAAATTAAAGTCGAAGCTGAGGCTAAAAATAAAATAGCTCAAGAAAAAGCTACAATTGTAGGAGGTGAATCAAAAATAGCCCAAGAAGAAGAAAAGAGAGTATCTGAAATGAAAGCAAGAATCGAAGAAGAAAGTGCTAAATGTCAAGCAGAATTGAACAAATTCAAACCTATTATGGACAACTGTATGACCTTGGCTAAATCAATTAAAAAAGAAGATTTAGATAAAGTCAGACAAATTAAACCCAAACCTCCAGATAAAATTATGAATATTATTATTGCTATGCGTCTCATGCTTGCAGGTCAAATTAATGAATTTATACCAATTGAAGTAGATAACAAAGCCTTACCAAAGAAAAATGAGAAAAACGATATCTTAGCCTTGTTATTAGATACCAAAAAATTAATTGAAGGTTTACAATACTTCCTTGAAGTTATTAAACAATTCAAATATAATACTAAAAACTTTGATAACTTGGTATCAAGATTCCCAGATTATTTCAAAAAAGAAAACTTTGAACAAAATGCTCTTGAATCAGCCAAAGCCTCAAAGGGTGTAGATATCCTATTCAAATGGCTTTATTATATGAATGAATTTTATAATGCAGCTAAAACTGTTGAACCTATGCAGAAAAATGTCGATGAAAAAACTATTGAATTAAAAGAAGCATCAGAAAAATTAGAAATTGTACAAGAAAAAGTAAGAAAATTACAAGAAGAATTAGATGTTGTCATGGCCGAAAAAGAAAAAGCTGAAAAAGAACTTAATGATGCTGTCACAAATGAAACAAATTGCAAGAATAAATTATCTTTAGCCAGAAGATTCATTGGAGCTTTAGGTTCATCAAGTGAACGTTGGACATTGAATATCCAAGAATATAATGCTCAATTAGATGTCATCATTGGTGATATTTTAATTTCATCTGCATTCGTATCATATTGTGGTCCTTTCCCTAAAAAATATAGAGAAGGAATCAAAGCCTCTTTCTTCGAATTCATTGAAGCAAATAAAATACCAAAAAGTGAAACAGCTATGGATCCTCTAAAGATATTAACTAACGATGCAGAAAAAGCCAAATGGAACAATCAGAAATTACCTGCAGATCCAGTCTCAATTGAAAATGCTACAATTTTAACAAACTCTGAAAGATGGTCATTAATGATTGATCCACAATTACAAGGTATTAAATGGATAAAAGAAAAAGAGAAAGATAATGGACTTACTTTATTAAGAATGAATAACAAAAAATTAATTAACATTATAGGAGAATGTATCGAAGATGGTAAAACTGTAGTTTTAGAAAACTTAGATGAAATGATTGATGCCACTTTATCTCCTATCATTGGTAGAAATATCTATAAGAAAAAATACTATAAATTAGGAAACAACCAACATGAAATCCATAAAAACTTCAGATTCATCATGCACACCAAATTATCCAACCCCCACTATCCTCCAGAAATCCAAGCCGAGGCATGCTTGATCAACTTCGCTGTCACTGAAGATGGTTTAGCCGATCAATTATTGGCTATTATTGTAAAGATGGAAAGACCAAAATTAGCCCAAAGAAAAGAACAAGTTATTCAAGAACAGAATGAATGTAAAATCAAATTAGGAGATTTAGAAAACCAAATCTTAACAGATTTAAATACCCCAGGTGACCCATTAGAAAACGAACCTATGGTAGAAAGACTTGAAAATTCAAAGAAAGTATCTGAACAAGTATCTGTTGCTATGAAAGAATCAAAAGAAGCTGAAAAAGAAATTGCTGAATCTTCAAATGCTTATTCCCCTGCTGCAGTTCGTGGTTCTTTGATTTTCTTCTTATTCACAGAATTATATAAATTACATACATTTTATAAATTCTCTTTAGAATCATTTATTTTCGTCGTTAGAAGAGCAATTAAAGATGTTGCTGCTAAATGGAAGATAAAATTACATCCAGAAGAAAAGAAGAAGAAAGAAGGAGAACAAAAAGAAGAAGGTGAAGATAAACCAAAAGAAGAAGAAAAGAAAGAAGAGAAGAAAGAAGAAGAAGTAAAAGGAGAAGCAGCTAAGAAAGAAGAAGCTGAAAAGAAAGAAGGAGAAGGTGAAGGTGAAGAGAAGAAAGAAGGTGAAGGTGAAGGAGAAGAAAAGAAAGAAGGAGAAGAAGGTGAAGAAAAGAAAGAAGGTGAAGAAGGAGAAGGTGAAGGTGAAGAAAAGAAAGAAGAAAATAAAGAAGAGAAAAAAGAAGAAGAAGAAGAAGAAGAAGTTGAAGATGAAGAAATGACTGATCAACAAAGATTACAAAGAGTCAATGATTTAGTTACAGCTGTTACTGAATTCTCATTCTTCTATGTAAGAAGAGGTCTTTTCGAATCACATAAATTGATATTCTCAACTTTATTAACATTCAGAATTTTATTAAAAGCTGGAAAAATAATTCCAAGAGAATTATCTTTCTTAATTGAAGGTAAAAAAGGTGAATTAGAAGAAGTAAGTGCTACCACAAAAGAAATATTAAAAGATTATCAAATTGCAAATGTAAAAGGTTTAGAAGAATTAGAAATATTCTCTGGATTATTAGATATAATAAGCTCAAACAGTGAAAGTACATATTGGAGAAAATGGCTTAAAGATGAAAAGGCAGAAGAATCAGATATGCCAAAATCCATGTCAAAATTAACAGAATTCCAAAAATTATTAGTAATCAAAGCATTAAGACCAGATCGTATCACATCAGCAATTACAAATTATATCAGAGAAAATATGGGTGATAAATATATAGAATCAACTACATTTGATATGACTGCTACATTCAAAGAAACATCTCAATTGACCCCAATATTCTTCGTCCTTTTCCCTGGTATTGATCCTACCAAAAATGTAGAAGAATTAGGTGCAACTATGGGAAAATCTATCGAAAAAGGAACATTTATCAACATTCCTATGGGTCAAGGTCAAGAAGATAGAGCTAATAGAATGCTTGAAGAATGTGCTAAAGAAGGAAAATGGATTATGTTACAGAACCTTCACTTGATGTCTAAATGGATTAAGAGATTTGAAAATGACTTTGAACGTGTATCTCAAACAGCCGATCCTAACTTTAGATGCTTCATTTCCTCAGAACCTCCAGCATTACCAACTATTGATATCATTCCAGAGCCTATATTACAAGCTTCTATTAAAGTCTCAAATGAAGCTCCACAGGATCTTAAAGCAAACATGAAAAGAGCTTTAGGTAACTTCAATCAAGCAAGACTTGATTCATGTTCTAAAAAGAATGAATTCAAAGCTATATTATTCTCTTTATGCTTCTTCCACTCTTTGATTATTGGTAGAAGAAAGTTCGGTGCTATTGGTTGGTCTACTAAATATAACTTCAATGAAGGTGACTTGCAAATTTGTGCAGATGTATTAAATAACTATTTAGAAAAATATGAAAAAGTACCATATGAAGATTTAAGATATTTATATGGTGAAATCATGTATGGAGGACATATTACCGATAACTGGGATAGAAGAACCAATAATGCCTATCTTAAGACTTTAATTAAACCTGAATTATTAACAGGATGCAACTTAGCCAAGAACTTCAAATCTCCAGATCCAAGTAAATTCAATTATGACCAATATATGAAATATATTATAGAAAAATTACCACCAGAATCTCCTATACTTTTCTATTTACATCCTAATGCAGAAATTTCATACTTAACAAGTCAAGGTCAATATGTATTCAACTCAATATTAGATATTCAAGGAGGTTCATCATCAGCTTCAGAAGAGAAAGAAGATGATAAGAAAAAACAAGGTGGTGGAAATAAACCAAAAGCTGATCCAATGATGGAAGCAATTAAGAGATATTCTGACAGACTCAAGGAAAAGAATACTTATTCCCTTTCCACTATACGTCAAAAAGCAGGAAAATCTCCTTCTCCTTATGAAATTGTCGCCTTCCAAGAATGTGAAAGACTTAATTCTATATTCTCTTCATGTTTGAAATCTTTAGAAGATTTAGAAAAAGGTCTTAATGGTGAGTTGAATATGACAGATGCTATGGAATCTTTGATGCAATCTATTAAATATAATAAATTACCTGGATCATGGGATACAGCTGCAGGATATCCAAGTAAAAAACCATTATCTTTCTGGTTTGATGATTTATTAAAGAGACATGATCAAATGGATGAATGGGTATCTGACTTAAAAACTCCAAAATGTCTTAATATTACTTTATTATGTAATCCAATGTCATTCATTACTGCAGTTAAACAATTTACTGCAAGACAAAAAATATTACCTTTGGATGACTTAGATACAATGACTGAAATTACAAATATGACTGAAGATATGGTAAAAGACTATCCACCAGATGGAGGTGTATATCTTACTGGTATGTTCTTACAAGGTGCCAAATGGGAAGATTCTAATCCAGATGCACCAGGATTCTTGACAGAGATGGTGAACAAAGAACTTGATCCAAAGATACCTGTTATGCATGTATTCGCTGTTGAATTGAAAAATAAAAACACTGTCGGATATTATGAATGTCCTGTATATTATACCACTGCAAGAGGAGGTACATACATATTTACTGCTTATCTTAAGATGGAGAGCGAAGAAACTGATCCTATTCAATGGATTCTGGCTGGTGTCGCTCTTATTTTGTCCACTGATGAATAAAACTTAGACACATATTTTATAATTTATATTTTTATTATTATTCTATTTTTTATAGGATTTAGCTGATTTTCGTTTAGATGGGATGAATCCTATTTATTCTTTATTTTATTAAATTAAACTTATTT
>JAJJKM010003794.1:0-13121 GCA_023805625.1 Epidinium cattanei
ATAAGGAAGAAAATAATGAAAATGAAGATGGATTTGATAATACAGAGAATAATGATATAACTGAATATAATAATAATTTCTTGAATTATATGAAGAAATAACAAATTTTATGGATAAATTAAATATTGAAAATAGGGATTACAAACCGAATAAAAATTAAAGAGAGGGAGTAAAAAAATATAATTATTAAAAAAAAATGAAGAAAAAAAGTTTAAAAAAACAAACTCTAATAATTCTATTAAACCAAAAGCTAGAAAAAGAAAAACTGATTATATGGAGGATGAAGAAAATGAATCTAAGAAATATGAAAGTCCAATAAAAAAGAAGAAAATTATATACCCAAAACAATAATTAATTTATTATTTAAAAACAATTTAACAAATAAAATTAATTAATTACTTTAAAGTTTTATACACATTTTTTGTTTAGTTCAAATATTTAATCATTAATAATATTTTAAATAAAATCATTTTAATTAAATTAATCATCATATATCAAATGAATTTTATAATTTTATATTTCTTTGGTCATGCATATAAAGATTCTTTCTCTAACATATAAAAATCATTCACATATTTATAAAGATTCTATCCAACCATATAAAGATTCTGTCTCATTATGTTGTGAGCTGTATAATATAGGGAAAGAATCTTCATATGCTTGGGAAAGAAAGTCATATACCTACCCCCAGATGGGTTTCCAAGAATGGCTCAAAATCAGTTAAAAATTATTATATTAATTATATAAACTTTATATTTTAGAATAGTGAAGAGCCAGGGGGCCTAGAAACTGTTAAAGAGGGTATTTTGTTAGGTGAAAAATTAGAAGTTATGTTAAAACAAAGAAATTGATCAAGAAATAGAAGATTTTATTTCTAATTCAAAGAAGAGGTTGCACGAACTTCAGGTATAATAAATCCATAAATAATAAAATAATTTTATTAATTATATTTTTAAATAATAAATTTAATTATTAATTCATTTAAAAAACTAAAAATGAGCAAAAGCTTAAACCAATTAAAAAATGATAACAAAATTTATATAGAAAATCATTGGTTTTTAAAATCAAATATAATTTTTTTTATCTGAAAAATTTTATTTCAATAATAAAAGTAAATGCGATACTGATAAAATTTGCTTACATTGTAAAAAAATTTTATTTTCCATGTTTAGTAGAGATAGGAATATAAGCATCATCCCCTTGAAAGTAAATTTAAATAATCAGATTATTTGAAAAGAAATTCCAAATTATCCAAATCACAAAATTGAAAGCAATGAATATAAAAAGCTAATGCTACTTAAAAAGAAAATAAAATTTCATTTATTGGTGTTAAGCATCATTTGAAGGTAATTAAAAATGATTCACAATTTAGAAATGAAAAACTAAAAGTAAATACAGAAAATAAAATTGATATCAGTCAAGAAATCATCAATAAAGAAAACAATGAAGAACATAATGGCTAAATTACCTTATTAAGCTTAAAAGAAGAACATAAGCCAGAATAAAATAAATTATTTTATATATTTCATTTTGAAAAGGTAGATAATGAATACTTACTAGTTTAAGAAATAATTGATGAATTGTTTATAAAACAAAGCAAAAAAAATAATCAAATATTGTAGACATAATTTAAATAAATTTTTCTAGTATAATAAAAACAATGAATATTTATCATTTGGCTTTTATTTACTTTTAAAAATTTTACACTTGGCAAACGAAAATATGGAACTGTATATTGGGATAAATATTGCAAATGCTACTCCTGTTTCCATATTGTCAAGAAATGAAGAAAATATAAAAAATTATTTTGAAGTTGAAGAGCTTATGATGAATAAATTAAAAAAATTTAAAATATTTTAAAGTTTTTATAATAAAATATTGCTAAACAATAAAAATAATTTAATAGAGACATTGCACGACCTAATCTTGAGAAATTACAGAAATTTTACGGAGGAAAATTTTCATTAGTGACAACATTTAAAATTGGCATTGATATTTTACATTGTTTAAAATTCATTCATAAAACAAGATAATGTATTTATTTTTACCTTCTCTAAAAAATATAACAAAGCTATTAATAATATTATTTTACTAGACTGTGGATTTTGTGAAAAGTATGTACAAATTAAAGAAAATTCCACAAAGATTCAGGGGAATATTTTTTTAGCTTCTATAAAGGTTTTAAGTGGCAATGAAATTGGCCATAAAGATAATTTAATTTCATTTTAATATTTTTAATTTGTTTATATATTGGTTACCTTGCTTGGAATAATGCTCAAAATGATAATAATACAAAAGAGGGGATAATCTCATTAAAGATACTTTATTCACCTAAAAAGCTATGTGGATATAATTTAAAAGAAATATTATTTATATTCAATGATATCAATAGTTTTTGATTTAAAGAAAAATCCAGATATAATAATTATATTGAATTACTTCAAAATGCCATAATAGCTAAAAAAAAGAAAAATCCAAATGATATAGGACTTGACTGGGATAATCATATAAATAAATATATTAAGCAAAATAATGTAATTGAAAATTTAATGAATGTTGAAAAAAATTGGAGATTTGTTTGAAGGTTTTCCCATTGTTTCGTTAGCTATTTTTTAAGAAAATATTTAATTAAATAATTTAGTTAATCTTTAACATAATTTAATTTTTTAAAAAATGAAAAATATTAATAGAATCTTTGTTTTATAATATTTTCCTTTTTTACAAAAAAGAAATCGAATTTTAAGAACAAAAATTGTATTTTTTGAATTCAGAAGAAAGATTATAAAAATATCTTTTAGTAGATATGAGGTAAAAATTACTTTTTACCTTTTAAAGTATACTTGACTGATTTTGGCATTATTAGCGTAAACTTCAGGGGGTTCCCACCCCTAGCCTAAAAATGGTGTAGGGGAAGAATTTTTCCTTAACCTTTTATGCTCTCATATTTTCCCATAAGAGGTATAAATCACTTATAAATAATCCTTTTGTGAGGGCATAAAAAGTTAAATTACAGTAAATTTATTTAAAAATTAAAAATTATATTTAACTAAAATTTTGGGATTGATCCCCATTTTTAAGGGGTGGGGGGAAACCAATCTAAGTTTACGGTAATATCCATATAAAACAAATCTGACATTTCCTAAAGCTAGAAAATTAATTGCTTTTCTCATTAGAAAAAAATTAAATTTTTCATGAGAAAAAAAATTAATTATTTAATTTCTCATGAAAATAAAAATACCATATATAACAGATTTTTGCTTCCTGATGGGTATTTTTGGAGGGGGCAAAATTACTTGACACATTCTAAAAATTCACAAAAAATCAAAAATAAAAGGATTATCTCAGTATTTATTCTACTAGAATGACAATAAACCAGATGGGTATTTTAGAGTGGCAAAAATCCATTATATATGGTAATTAATTTCTTTTGCATGAGAAATTAAATAATTAATTTTATAATGAGAAAAAATAATTAATTAAATTGTAGCTACCAATATAAAAATAATGAATAATGTAATATATTGCTTTAAATTTAATTATCAATATTCTTATAAATTTTTTTAATTAACTTATATTTTATTTTAGTAGTAAATGACAAATATAAATATATACAATCATTTCTCAAAATTATGTAAAAGTTATTTATAATTTAATAAAAGCTTCTTAAGTATAATAACGTGCATAAAAGATTTTATCATAGTTTATAGAAATCCAAAATCAATAGGAAGTGATAATGGATGGGAATTTAAAAATAAATTAATATTTGATTATATGCAAGAGAATAAGATTAATTTTATTCATGGACAGCCTTATAAGCCTCATAGTCAAGGAGCTTGTGAAATAGTACATAAAACAATAAAAACAGGTTTGATACTTAGAAAATTAGATGAAAAGACTAGTTTCAATCTAAAAGAGGCATTAGATGAAACTGTTAAATCCTATATTAATATAATTTATAATGTGACAAAAGCTAATCTTTTAGAATTTTTAAAAAAGATAAAAAATAATATTATCCAATATTATGTAAAAAAGATTAAAAATTCTATTGAGTTTGAGTTAGATGATAAAGTTTTAATCAGCATTAATATTTAAGAAAAAATAATAAAAAAAGATAATTTAACACTTATAGTAAAAAAAAGCTAAAGAATTAAAACTATTTATATGATTAGGGGAGTAATATTAAAAATTTTAAGTGCAGGAATATATGATATTTTAATATCTGAAGACTATGAAAATTATAATTTAAAAAAAATGAAATATATATAATGTCATCTGATATAATTAAAGTAGTTATAAAGTCTGGAAAAATGCAGAAAAAATTTAGTTATTATATTATATTTATTATCTAAATTAAAATATAGAAATATTAGCATATCCAAATATTTTATAATAATAATATATTATTTATATATCGTAAACACCGCATTTATTTTCCCCTCTTTTTATAAAAAATATCTTTTTTGGGGGTAAATTATTAAATAATATAAATATTTTGAAATACAGTAAATGAATGACTAAGCCCCAGTCATCGACAGAGAATAGATAAATTTTAAGTGGGGATTATTAGGTGGGGGGTTTATTCATTCATTTAGGTAATAACATTCATTCAATCATAAGAACAATAAAATTAAAAAGGAAAAATTAATAAAAAATATTTTTTTAGGGGGGATTATTAGTTCAGCTTAGCTACAGAGCGATTCCCAAATTTTGAGGGGGGATTATTAGGTGGGGGGTTTATTCATTCATTTACGGTATTTTAAAAATTTTGGGGCGAAAAATAATTAAGCAAATATTTTTATGATTTTAATTTCAATTAGTACCTAATTAAGTTATATTGTTTTTTAAAATTTTTGAATTTTTTTGGGGGAAAAATAATTAAGTTAAATAATTTATTAAAAAAATTTTGAACTTTTAGGGGGAAAAATAATGTGTTGTTTACGGTATTGAAGGGTCAAAATATATGGAAAAAATTCTATAAAATATTATCCGGATTTTAGAAAAGATGATCAGAATACTAGAGAATACGATCCACCTTTCTGGAAAATATGAGCCGGTTTTCTAAAAAATATAATCATCTTGATTTTATAAGCTTCAGGTGTCATTTCTTGCAATACTTCCTAGATACTTTTTTCTCCCAAATCAGCACATATTAACTATTCAAAGTAATTTTATCAAATCCATCCTCATATTAACTTTGATTCAACTAAAATAATACTGTATATGACATAGAGTCTAACCTCCTCAAAAAATTTTTCAAAATTTTTGACAAATCATTTGTTAAAAAACTAAAAATTGAGACATGTCTAACCCTCCCCTTCGAAAATTTTTAAAAATCAAACTAAGTCACATACGGCAATTAATTTATTATATTTGCTTTAATCAAATATATGAATTATACCTTCTTTCCAAAGAAATATAGTTATTATCCTTTTTATTTAATTTTGATTTATAGTAAACAAATTGTAAGACCAACATTACATCAATATAAATTTACCAATTTTAACCTTAGTCTCTAACCTTTGATAAAAAAATATTGCCTTACTCCTTTTGGTATTCCATTTCATTTTTCCACTTTTTTATAAATTTTATTTGATATATTTCCTGATATTTTTTAAATTTTTTAATACCAGATGGTATATTATTTCCATTTGGAATTCCTTCATAATATTTAACAAATGATTTATGAAATTCTCCTTAGGATAAAAATTATAACAAAGGAAGTATGATATACCTGAATAACCACCTGAAAGTGATGATTCTTATAAAATTAGATTTAGATATAACAATGAAACATTTACATGGAGTTTTTTATTTGTGAATACTATTGTGTAATTAAAAGCATCCGCCAGACCTAAGAAAGGCTTTTCAAATATTATTTTATTTACCTATTTCCCAAGGGAAATTTATGATAAGAATTTCAATTATATTAGATGCTGGATTATGAAAAAAGAGAAATGATAAATGTTAGTTTAGTTTAAATATTACAAATATATTTTATCATATCTATTCTTTATTTCAAATTTAATATTTTATAATCATCTAATAAACCATTAAAAATTAGAACAATTGATGAATCATCCAATATTGTATTATTATAATTAATTCTTAATTGTCCTATAATTTCTCCATTCATTATTATTTTTATCAGATTCTTCCTTTAAATTATCTATTTTTTCTTTTAGTTGTTCATTCTCTGTTCTAAAATTATTTTTTGTTCATTTATTTTCTCTTTTTTTTTCATATCTTTTTTAATTCGTTTGCTTTCTTTCTTTCTTTATTAAATCTATTTATTTTATTAATTTTTCATTTTTTTAAAAAAAGAAATTTGGAAGTTTATCTTCAAAAAATATTTTCTCCACAAATTATGGTGGATCAAGCCATTCCTCTGAATTCCCCATTATAGTTTCATATATATTGTGTTCTATTTTTTTGTGCCCCTCTAAAAAATATATTTTTAATTGCAGGGCACAAAAAGATAGTAACTTTGGTCAAATCTCCAGGATGATATTAGCCATTGTATAAATAATAACTATTTTATGCTTGAAGATGAAAAATTTATTTTTATATTTTATGAAAAGAAAATGCTATTTTTTTTTGAGCTATAAATAACTGTATTAGTTGGAAAGTAGCACCCATAAAAATCTTCCAAAAAAGGGGGTACTAAATTCAGTTAAAAGATTTAAGTAATTATGGTATATGCACATCGATATTCAATGGAAAATTATATAGTTATTGCTTTTATCCTTATATTTTTTATAAGTTTCTTTAAATAAAAGCAGGTCATAAATTGAAGAAATGCTCATTACTGATTTACATTTAGATATAAATTTATATTTATCTTTGCTTATCTTAGCTTCTAATTTATAATATTATTTATTTGATTTCCTTCTAACATAACACATTCTAACGAGTGGGTTTTTTTTAAAATATGCATATTTTACTTTTTGATCAATTTCAATAATTCAATTGCTACTTCACATATGATATTTTTATTAGTTTCTATTTTTTTTTTCATTAATGAGGTCTTTTCATTTTTAATTATATATTTTTCTTTAATTATTTTCAAAATTGTCTTCCTTTTTTTCTTCATTTGCTATAATTTTATTATTTAATTAAGTTTCTATATCTTTCAGCTCACTGTCTAATTTCATTCACATTAATTTCACAAATTTTATTTTCTTTATCCATCTATATTATTATTTGAACTTATTTCCACATAATAATTATTCATTTGTTCCTCCAATAAAAGGATCTAATTAATGTTACCTTTATTTGAACCATTTTACTGTAATTCACAGTGAGCTTACCTTACTAAGAGCTTGCTGTACTAATCGATATTTTTTTTCAAAATAACAGTAACCTTTCTTGCTTTTATCGTCAAATTTTAAATTCTATTTTGAAAATAAAAAAAAGATATCGATATATGCCATATATAAGTTAAAAAATATTGTATTTTTATGTTTATTACGATAATCCTCTTAGAGTTACCTAAAAACTTACCTCATCAAGTTTACTCTGTACCATAAATGAGGTAAACTCATATATAAATTTTCATATTTTTGGTAAAAATTATTTTTTTTCTTTTTCATTTTAAAATTATTTTAATATTAAGATTTTATTTCAAATTGATTAAATTTTTTTTGGGGTATATATTATAATTTAAATTTATTTCTATAACCATTTTATTGATAATATTTTTATAATAGGTTTTTTACATTAAATTTTCTTAGACCTTATCATTTATTTCCATTTTTTCCTTTTTTCCCATTTTTACCATAGTTTGATTTTAGTTTTATTTCTCCATTAAGATTAATTAAAATTAATTAACTCTAATATAATTTTAAGTAGCAGTAGATGCATTTTTAACATTACTTATTTGACCATCTGCCACTTTATATAAATTATTGAATTTTATTATAAAATCATCTTCTTCATTTTTTGCATCTTTTATTCTATCTTTAAGTTTATTCAATTTATCTTTTAATTCTTCATCTGCATTTCTACCTAGACATTTAGCTCTTATTGAATTATATAAAATCTCATATTTTGATTTAAAAGTATTCCAATTATTTATTGAGTCAATACTTTTTAATGCTTGCTAATTTTCTTTTGATAAAGAAGATTGAATCCTCTCATTTCCATACTGATCTATTATATGTGTCTCTCCTGGGCATCCTCTTGAAAATAGATAGCCAACAAATTCATCTCCTCCATTATCTATTATATAGGCTGAAACAAATTTATATTGTAATCCATATTTTTGAACTCTTTTATCACTTTCATCGATACTACCACTTACTTGTCCGTCTGTAACAATAATAAGAAGTTCAAAATTTTCATTTTTAGTTTCTTTCCCAATTTCTGCAATATATAACTATATGCAAGATCAGACCCATATTTATTTCATTTTCATTTTTATAGTAATAATTATTGCCCCATGTATAAAATTTATCTCATCTTGCTGAATTATAATATTTTAATCTTAATTCTCTTAATTTAATAAATATATTTCTTTTCCACTGATAGAACTAGAACAATCCACTTCAAAAAGAGTCTTCATGTTTTCAAGAGATGTTAATAAATCTTTAGATCTTTCTTTAAATCTATTCCATTTATGATTCCTATCTATTTGAATATCAATAGTTTTAGGCCTAAATTCACTTCCATCTTTACAACAATCTCTACATAGGTGTTTTTCAGGTGCTGCAAGTCATGATTCTATATTTTGTATGTATCTTGGAATGCCTTTTGTTCCCATCTCTAAGAAAAATTTAGTATAAAAACAGTCAATAAAAATATCTCCTTTATCATCATTTAAAAAATAAAATAAAGAATTGAAACCTCCATCAGAATCTTTAGAAAATGGAATAAAAGGTAATAGTTCTCTAGGATTTGTTATCATATTTAAATCCTCATTTTTGCCAAAACATAATAAATCATCATTTTCTAGCTTTTCAACAAAATATGAAATTGTTTTCTCCTCATGAATTGAAATCAAACTATGAGAAATTGAATTTCTTGCATAATTATCAATCATTTGAATCTTCTTATTAAAAGTAGCATTATGAATTAATTTCCCTGAATCATCTCCAAAAATAGTTGCATTCCTGGATGATTCCCAGCTACTCTAAAATTAAATTTAGGGAATAATTCTTCAATTAATAAATTAACTTGATAATTAAATAGGGTATTATCTGCAAAAAGACCTAAGGCTCCTCCATTTTCCAAGAATTGTTTTATTACTTTAATAAATTGTCCTAATAAATAAGGGTTATCATTACTATTTGGTAATTCAGCATAAGGCTCTCCACTCATAATAATGCATGCATAATAATCACAAAAACCTTTTTTATATGATCCAGGTTTTATTAATTTATCTATTGCATCTTTATAATTTATTACAACTTCAGATTGTATTCCTGTGTAATCTATTGAAGATTAAATGCATTCAGTATTATCTATTGATTTAGTAATATATTCATAAGATATTCTTTTATCCTCTCCTTCATTCATTCTATATGAATAAGGCATAACGATTAACCCTTTATTCTTTGATTATTTCCTATAAGAAATAACTCAATATAATAACCCCTATGAAATTAAGGAAATAAAGGTTTAATAATTTCTGTCCTTGGAAAAAATTATTTTCATACATACCATAATTATGAACTGAAAATTGTTCATCCTTCATCAACTCTTCTTCTTTATCATATAGTGGGATTTTCTTTTGATATAATCCACTTAATTCTACTGGTATTTTCATTATAATATTTTTCGAATTTAAGAGCGCACCAACCCCACTTTTAAAGATGTATGCATTAAATACCAAATTATAAAAAAAGGTATCATTTTTTATTGAGAATCTATGGAGGACCATTAATCAGAAAAGTATGATAATTCATTTTTTCAAATTTTTATATAAAGGGTTTTTTTGGGAATCTTCAATGTTTAAATCACTAAATTTAATTTTGAGTCCAGAAACACTTATTCCCATTGAGGAATTATTTGAAGAGGTACCCAAAATATATGATGCAATACCCTGAATTAATTTGTCAGGATTTAAAGAATATATTATATTTGGGAAAAGTTTTTCAATTCCAAATGGTGAAATACATACTCTAATTCCAAATACATTTAATCCTTTTTTCATACAAAATATAATATTATTTTTTGGTCCCCATCTGTACAGACAATCCTTGATATTATATTTAAGATCCATAATAGATATACATATGTAAACATGATTATATATTTACATATCATCAAAAAAATAAACACTATCCATTTAGTAAATATAATAATATCCATAAAAGAATAGAAAAACTTTTTATATATAAAATATAAAATAAACATAAAAATAATAAATAAAAATAAGAAAACAAATAAAATAAAATTTAATAATTTTTTAAATTTCATATAATTAAATTTATTCAGTTATGCTAAATAAATAATTCTCATCAAATAAATTCATAATATTTACATTATTTATGTAATTCAGGATATCTATAAATTCATAGAATTGGTCTTCTTTTTTTAGCTTGCTAATTTTAACTCTGAATTCAGCCTCTCTGACAAACAATTGGATTTTTCTTTAGGTATAATATAATATATTTGTTTAATAATAGTTTTTAATTGTGACCAAATTGCTTCAATGTGTGAAGTAGAATCAAGACCCACCCCAAATTGTCCATGTCCATGATTATGGACCGAATGGGTATAATGAGAATCAGCTCTAGATAACCAATTATACCCATTCCAACCGTCACTAATGATAATATTACCCCGTTTGACATGTGCATAAACTATTTTTTTTATAGTTTCTTCATTTCTTTGTTTGGCAAATTCTAATCTAAATTCCTTAGTAAAGGTATTTATAATACCTATAACCCACATTTGGGTGTTTGATATATTAGCGAAAAGACTCTCATCGATAGCGAACCTTTCATTTTTATTTAATTCAGAAAATTCTTCAATAGCATAAACATGCTTGTAATAATATGCTATGAAATATCTTGCTACTTTAAGTATTTCTAAAACTTTATCTTTGCTTAATTTATATCCAATTATTTCTTCATTTAATTTATCAACAATATCTTTAGCATTTTTTTTATCTTTTATCCAAATATAAATTATCCTAAATAATAGGCTGGCAGGAGTGCGTGGAAAATATTCTAAAATAGTACCTTTTCTTAAATATATCATTTTTCTACAGTTACTGGCATTACATCTAGCTACAAATGGATTATTTAGAGATTCATTATTACTTGTACCAATTGAATTATGATTACAAAGTGGACAAGTTGCAGGAATAGTAACTATTACTACTAATATAAATTTATACCAAAATGATCTTTCTAATTCTAAGTTTACATGGTTCATTTCATTAAAATTAATACGCCCACTTTCTTGATTTATCATTAAATAGTTGAAAAATTTTTATCTTATATTATGTTTTTTTATTAATTTTATTATTTTACTATTATTCTCATATTAATTTTAATTAATTTTTATTTAATTTATTTTTATTAAATTATTTTACTATTATATTTATTTTTATTTAAATTACTTTATTTTTAAATTTTGCTTTGTTTTTATATATTATATTTTTTATTTAATTTTGATTTTATTAAATTTATAAAAAAAGGATTATATATATTCATTTATAGGATGGTAAATATATGTTGAATGGATATTATATAAATACTTATAGGATATTAATTAAGGTTGATGGATTATATATAATAATTAAAAGGATATTGTATACAGATAGGGACCGAAATTTCAATTTCGAATGATTCTAGCCATAATCCCTCTATAACTGGTGTTGCTTTGAAAGGTACTCTAATATGAGGAAAAAATATAGTTTTGTATTCATAGTTTTTGAGAAAATTAAAAAAATTTTAAAGCCGATTTTCCCCATTTTTTTGTTATATTTTCCATATTTTGAAAATGGACAAATTTGAGCCATTCATGAAGGGTAGATACTTTATAATTATCATTTAATTCCTCAGGCTATTTATTTTGCCAAAAAAGGAAAGAAGAAAATGGAAAATTGATAAAATTAATTAAAATATACCAACTTCATAAAAAATGTTGTCCAGTTAATCCTGAATACTTCTCCCCATTCCCCAATATATCTTTAAAATAATTAAGGTAAAACCTTGCCTCATCCCCTCTAGTTAGAGAGAGACTATTTTTTTGGAGGGGCGATTAAGTAGTGTTTATGAATATATAAAAAAAATAAAAAAATAAAAAAATAAAAGAGGTGTGCTTATCATAAGTAATTTGGTGTAAAAATGATAAAAAAATCGAGGCGGTGATTAAATAGGGTTTTTGGATAGGGAGCAAAAAAATATTTGGAGGGGAATAAATAGGGGGAATAAGCAGGGTTTTACCGTAATTAATAAAAAAAATTAAAAAAGGATTTATCTTTTCACGAAATAAAGAAGAGGATATAAAAAATAAATACCCCAGGGCTTCCCTTCATAACTTTGAAAAATTGGATTTCCTGACCCTCGGCCAGCTGAATTTGATTTTGGGTATAAAAGATCATGATTTGTCAATATTTTAATTTATTTATATAAAAAAGAATTGAAAAAAAAGGAAAAAGCCTGGTTTTTTTGGATATATCAAACATGATAGATCAAGTTATTAAAGAAAGGAAAAAAAGAATTCAAACAAATCAAGCTCAGATAAGTTAAAAAAGGTCGTTTTTAGGGAAGAAGATGGAAATGATGTCCAATAAGAAGTGGAAAAAGAAGAGGAAAGGGAAGAGGAAAAAAAAGAGTTTAACTATTTGATCATCTTAACCCCCGGGACATTAAGGTAAAGTTCCTGTATTTAGAAATAAAAAATAAATATAAATAAATTTTTGATATTTTTTTATATTAATTATACTTTCAATAGCTTTATAATCAGATACAATAACTACATTATATTTTTTAAATGTTTTTAGATTTACTAAATTAAACATTTATTTAACCCTCTATGCTCCCAATCAGGAAAGGGTAATTATTCATAATGAAATTATATTTGAATATAAAGGGTTAATAATTATATTTTGTTATAAAACAAGAATAAATTGATCTTTTTCTTTCCATATATATAAAAGATTATTGAAT
>JAJJKM010003795.1:0-13042 GCA_023805625.1 Epidinium cattanei
AAAGATACATGCTAAAAAACTTATAGTTCAAATACCATAGTGAATCGAAAAAAAATTATATTGCTTTAAAAAGAAATTTTTAATGGGGAGCAGGTACTTTATAAAAAGTTAGTTAACAATACTTTTATTATGAAGTATAATTTTTTATAAATACATTATAAATCCTTTATTGAGTATATAAATTTATAAAAGGCTCAAAGATAAAAGGAATATTAATGGCTTATAACTTTTAACAAAAAATTTATCAAAAATAATAAAAAAATAACCATAATGGTCTTATTAGTTCCTCCTTATAGAGCAAAATGACATTAATAAAACTTTAAAATTTTCAAGGTAGGTCGGTAGTTTGTAAAAAATTTCTATTAATAATGCAAATTAGTTTCCTATGAAAACATTTTTTAATAAAAAATAGAAGGGAGTTTTAAAAAATTTTGAATAAAAATAGGGGGCATAAATACAACAATTTTTAATATCATAAATGTCGAAGTAACTCCCCCTGACTACAGAGCCAGAAACTTTTTTCGAGGAGGAGTTATTTCGATGTTATATTTTTCTTAGTCTAAAATTTAATTGAATAAATTAAAATTATAAATACCTTATTTAAAAAATTTATTTGCAAAAATTTTTCGGAAGTAGGAGTTATTTCAAAATCACATTTTTTGAGATTGGCCTAAATTTTCGGGGGAGTTATTTTGACATTTATGGTAATTAAAAAAATTGAGAACGTTCCAAAAATTTTCGCCTAAAACAGTCCAGAAAAAATCAAACTATCTACCTTGAAAAATGTTAAATTTTGGTATGATAGATTCCTTGACAAAAAATATAAAATTCTATAATAAAAATAAAATCCCGTAAATGAATGAATAAACCCCCCACCTAATAATCCCCCCTTCAAAATTTGAGAATGGTTCTGTAGTTAAACTGAACTAATAATCCCCCACAAAAAAAAGAAAATATGACATCGTATTCATAAAGTTTATCAAAAAAATCGTATTCGTAATAATTTTTTTTAGAATTTTATAATAATCCTACAATATTCGTTTAAAAATTAATATTAACGAGTATATTAAATTTACGAATACTACCGGATGTTCTATTATAATGTACTACATTTTGGTTTTAAAAATGTTGAAGCCGATGAATCATAAAATAAAATGGTTTAATTAATGTAGATACTTTCAAATTTATATTTTTTAAAAAAAGATATATAATTGCACCATTTATTTCTTTTTGATCATTTAAAAAATTTCTATCAAATTGTTATACCTCCATATTTATTTTAATAATTAATTATTTAATTATTTATTTATTATAAATTTTATTATATAATAATCAGAAATTATCAGAAATTAATTTCCATATATTTTTTTTTAGCCTTTTTTTTACTATATTTTTTAATAAATATGATTTTATTTTTCTTTTAATTTGAATTTTTTGTTTTTGAATAATTTTATCTATTATTTCTTCAGCTCTTTGAGAATCTTCTTCTTGAATACAAACAATAGTTGAATTTGCTTTTGTTTCCTCATCATTTGAATCAACATTACCATAACTAATTATTTTTTCCTTTTTTTCTTGAGAAAGTGAATCAAAATAAGTTTTCTCTGTCTGATTTTTAATTTTTTCATATTCTTCTTTTATTTCTAATAACTTTTTTTCCTGATAATCTGTTATTTCTTTATAGCAAGTATCAAAATATTTTGAATTGATAAAATCTTTTGCACTTTTTATCATATCTTTATTATTCATTTGATTTATTATTTTTGTAAAAGTTTCAATTTTTTTTTTTTAAATAAGATTTTTTATTTTTAAAAAATTTTTTTAAAGTTTTTTCATTATATACAATATTTTCAATTTTATCTTCATAAGCCCCTTCTTTTTTTAAATTAACAGTTTTATATTTATTCTTTTTTGTTAGTATTTTTCCATTTTTATAAAGTTGCTCTATATCATTAATAAATATATTGCATATTCTTTCACAATAATCAGTTGGGATTCTATTCCATTTAAAAACAATTTTTTTTTCTTATTCTTCTAATGTATTCAATTTATAACCTTCTAAATGTTTGGAAACAAAACTCCAAACCGTTTCACTAGGTGAAAGGTCTGGAGAATTTGTAGGCCAAATTTTAACTTGTTTAAATTATCTAAATATTTCTTAGATTCTTTACTTGTATGACATGGAGCATTATCCTGTTGGAAGATAAGATTAACTCCAAACTGGTGAAAATAATTAATATCTTTTTCATAATTTTGTAAAGTTTGCTTATAAGCAAATGAATTCATGGTTCCAACGCAAAAATTTAATTTCCCAACTCCATAAGAACTAACTCCTCCTGCAACCATTATACCTTTTGGATGCTTTTCTAATTCTATAGTCATTAATTTATTAATTTTATCATTATTTTTTTTTAATATTTCTTTGCTTTCTTTTGTTAATCTTATTTGATTATTTTGAGGGTTTGGAGCAAAATTTAATAAAAATCTTTTTTCATCAGTAAAGTATATCTATTTATGATCAATATCATTTTCAATTATATATTTGGCAAAATTCTTTCTTTGTTTATAATGACTCTCTTTTAATAAAGGTCTTTTTTTAAGTTTTCTAGGCTTTCCAAAACATTTTATAAGGAATCTTTGAACTTTTCCAATAGTCAATTTGTGCTTACGATCTTTATTTAGTTTATATTGTTTATTTCCTATTGCTACAATCTTTCTTATAGAACTATTATCTTTTCCTCCAGTTGTTTTATTTACGCAGTTTTTGAAAATATAATTTTTAACTTTTCTGGGGATTGTTGATTTTCCTTTTCTTATTTTTCTTTTTAAATCTATTTTATTAATTTCTTTTAAAATATCTTCTTCATTTTTTTCAGCTTCTGTATGAAGATCTTTATAAATTTCATTTTTATTATCTCGTTCTTTTGAATTTTTATAAATATTAATCCATTTTAAAACTGGTTCTTGTACTACAATTACAATTTTTAGCAATTGCTCTAATTGCATATTTTTTTAGATGATATCTTATAATAGCTGCTCTTATTATTTGGCTTGTTTGTTCATTGTATTTAATTTTATTAATAATTATATTAATATTTTAAATATGAAATTTATTCATATTTTTTTATTTTTTACTTTTGTAATATTTTATTATCTGTTTAATGAATTTTTAGATTTAGGCTGGATGGATTTTAGATTATTAAAAGTGTTGATGGAGCTAATATTACTTTTATTTATATTGATCCTAATAAAATATAAAAAAGACTTGAATGAAATGACTAATTTTGATAAATATCAAAAAACTTTGGAAGATTTTTTCCATAAAAAAATAAATAAAAGAATTTAAATCATAAAGTTTAATTTATCTATAAAATTAATTTAAAAAATTATCTAATAAGGAGTTTTTTTGGCTTTGGCTTGGGCATTCACAGGATTCTTGAATAGGTCTAAATAATATGGTAAGTCCATTTTGAATTGAAGCAAAAATATCGAAATTAAATATTAAGAAATAAATCCATGGTAAAAGGACTGCTATTAATATTGAATATTTAATTAAAAAAGAAAGAGATGGTAATTCTATCTCTATCTTTTTTCTTTTGAATCTTCCATTTTTTTCCCTTTGCATTTAATAAAATTAAAATAATTAAATAAAAAATCTAAAATTTATATGTATTTTGTATGATTGTTTATAATAATAATATATCTTTCTTATTAACCAAAAATATTCAAGCCAAATAAAAACTATAATTTTTATTATTTAGATGAACAGTATTAATTGAATCTGTTTTTCTTCTCCTAACTCATCCTTAAAGAAGAATATGCCCAAATGTAGTACATTATAATAGAACACTCGGCATAATATTAATAAAAATAAAAAAAAAAAAAAAAGATTTTTATAAAAAATTAATATAACAAATTTTCACATATTAAATAAATAAGTAATAGAAGATAAATAAGCAAAAATAAATAAATAAAAAATCTATAAAAAACAAATTATAAAAATAATAAAATTAAAAATATAAAAAAATGGAGGATAAAGAAATAATAAATATTCCAGAAAATGAAATTTATATTAAAGGTCGAATATTTATTCCATATACTGAAGGTACACTACCCACATTTACCCACACTACCCACATTTACCCACACTACCCACATTTACCCACAATACCCACAATTTTTTTTTGATTATTTTCTACTCTTTTGTTCTTATTCAAATGTCTTAAATTTCAAAATATGATACTCAAATTTTTTGTTATTAGATGGTTTAATTAGGCTTTCCATAAATATTTATAAAATATTTGTATTTCTCCTTTCAAATTTGGATTAAAATTTATTTGAAATTATTTATTATTTTAAAATATTAAATAAATTCTAAAAGTATTATTAATTTGTTTAAATTAAAAAATTCAAAATTTATAGGTCAAAAAATTTTAATAATATTTCAAATTATTTATAGACAAAATAATTTCTTAAATATATATGTCTGAAAAATTGAGGAAATTTAATATTGCTCAATCAGTTTTTGAAAAGAATTATCAACAATTGTCTGAAAACAAAAAAGAAATATTAAATCAAAAATATAATTGTTCAATATGTTTAGAGATAATTAAATATGAAAATCCATTTTTATGCTATGAATGTCAAAAAATATTTCATCATTCATGCTTAAAAGGTTGGGATACAAGCCAAAGACAACTAAATAAAAATTTATCTTGTCCAAATTGTAGAAATGAATTACCATTTGAAGAATGGAGAGTATTAAGAAATTATGATGAAATTAGAACAAAAGATGCACAAATATTAAATGAAATAGGAAAATCTTTTAATTCAGATGAATTAATTGATAAATCAAAAATTTTATTTAAACTTATTTTAAACAAAATGAATAGTATTCATTCTATGATTGAATCTGAAAAAAATTATAAATTAAATAATTTAATTAAAGAATTTAAAAATAATTTAATTAATCCTTCTATAGATGAAATTTCAACAGTTATTCTTGAAGAAATAGATTTAATAGAAGAATATATAAGTAAAATAAAAAAGGGTATTAAAAAAGATGGAAATATACAAAAAAAAGAAATAAATATAAAATATATGGCAAAAAAAGAAGGAAATCAAAATATTTTTGGGAAAACATTTGTTGAAAATAATAAAAATAATATAAGTCTAATTATAAATGGAAAAAAATCTCCTTTAGTTGAAGAAAGTTATTTAAAAAATGGTGGAAATACAATAACAATTTGTATTAAAAATAAATTAACTAATTTATCATATACCATAAATCAGGAAATTGTGTCCCCTCATTTTTATGGAAAATCTCAAAAATTCGAGTCATTAATTATGCCCCCCTTAAAAAAGATAAAAAAACAACCAATTTATACCATTTCGCTTTTTTTTAATATATAATATTTTAGGAAAATATGATAATTTATATAATTTTTGTTGTTCAGGGAATTATGACTCCCTGCTTTTTTGACTTCTATTGTCATCGAGGTTGCACAATTCCCTGATTTATGGTATGTTCTCAGATTGTAAAACTTTATATAATATTGATGAATTAAAATATTTAAAAACTGAAGATGTTACTGATTTTTCATATATGTTTGAAAATTGCCAAATATCAAATATTAAGGCATTGGAAGATTGGGACACTTCAAAATCTGAAACTTTTTGTTCTATGTTCTCTTGTTGTGAATTATTAACAAATATAAATGCATTAAAAAATTGGAATGTTTCTAGATGTAAAGACTTTTCTGATCTTTTTTATTATTGCAATAAATTATATGATATAAAATCATTGGAAAATTGGAATGTTTCAAAATGTACTAATTTTAGCTCAATATTTAATGGATGCTCTTTATTATCAAATTTAAAGCCATTAGAAAAATGGAATGTTTCAAAAGGTATAAATTTTGGATATATTTTCTGTTTTACTCCGATCTCAGATATTAAACCTTTAGAAAGCTGGGATATTTCAAATGCCAATGATTTAAGTAACTTTTTTGCTTCATGCGAAAAATTATCAGATATAACTCCTATTAAAAATTGGAATGTATCAAAATGTAAAAATTTAAGTGGCTTTTTTTCTTCATGCGAAATTTTATCAGATATAACTCCTATTAAAAATTGGAATGTTTCAAATTGCGAAAATTTAGTTAACTTTTTTTCTTCATGCAAAAATTTATCAAATATAACACCTATTCAAAATTGGAATGTATCAAAATGCCAAGATTTTAGCTCCTTATTTTGTTCATGTGATAAATTATCAGATTTAACACCCATCAAAAATTGGGATATATCAAATGGAGCATATTTTGCTCATACATTTTCTAATTGTTCATTAATATCTGATTTAAAGCCATTAGAAAACTGGAATTTTTCAAAGGCAATTGATTTTTATAATATGTTTTCTTATTGCAAGTTTAAAGATATAAAACCCTTAAAAAATTGGAATGTATCTCGTTGTAGAAATTTTGCATTTATGTTTTCTAATTGTTCATTTTTAGCAGACATAAAACCATTAGAAAATTGGAATGTTTATAATGGAGTTGATTTTTCTTCAATGTTTAAAAATTTAGAACTTTTAACAGATGTAAGTCCTTTAAAAAATTGGAATGTCTCCAATGGTGAAAAGTTTAAAATGATGTTTAGTGGATGTAAATCTTTAAAAAATGGAAATATATTAAAAATTTGGAAATTTGCAAGAGATACTTATTTCAATTCCATGTTTATTAATAGCAACTAGAGTTAATAAAATAATAATAATTTAATTTAATTAAGTTAATAGAGTATGGTGTTTAAACTTTAAAATTATTATATTTATAAAAAAATGTTTAATTTTGATAATTTAAATCATAGTGAAAACTTAAATATTTTCAATAATCTAAATATCATTAAAACAAATAATAAATTAACAACTATTCAATTTCTTTGTCAAAATTAATGCATATGAATATCCATTACAATTATGATATCCATAAGGAAATTATGGAATAGGATGGATATGTAAAAAATGATCAACAGGTTTTTCTAATGATGAACCTTCATTATATTGCATATTTTGTGATTTCAATATATATCAAAAAGGCTATAGGATAATATAGATTTAGTGAGATTAATATTTATGATATTACTTCAAATAATAACAAAGATTATCAAATGGAATTTTGAATGACAAAAAAGTTTTCATTTTCATAAATATTTATTAATTTATATAGAAAGATGCAATTATTGTTGATGGATATGAGATAATTTATCAAAAAATGTCCAAAGCAAAGATCTATCATGACAGATATTTATGAAAATTAGATATAATTTACCCATTTTTTCTTTCTTATAATTATCATTGTTTTAATATTATTCATTTTTTATCTTATAAGTTCAAGATAAAATAACTTGCTTTTTGAATTACAATTTATTTATATGAAAAATAATTTTAAACTTTTGTTAAAATTTCAAATATTTATTTTCATATAATATGATAATATCCATCATTAACTCTTGTTCCAGAATTAAAGGGGGGAGGAGGGGGACTCCCCCTTTGGGTGGGAGGTGGTATATCCTACGAAAAGGGGGGCCCCCCTTTTAGTAGGACACAATAATGTTTCTATTCTATAAATTACAACTATATAAGAATAAAGAAAAAAAATTAATTAATTTTATCATGATACAAAACTAAATATATTATAAATAAAAATTAAAATAAATAATGCTTATTTAATCATGAACTTTATTTATTTTTTATTTATAATAATAAATTACAGAATCATTAACTTAATTTATATATAATAAAAAATAAATAAAATTAATAAAAATGTACAATTATTTAGACTATTCTCAAAAGATATTTTTTCTTTTAAAAGAAAAAAATTTATTTAAGAAAATTTATAATAAATTATGTATAAAAGATATTTTTTTAAAGGGGAAATAAAAAGGGTTTGACAGTAATAGATTGGAAATAAAAAAAATTCTGAAAAATCAAATAATGAAAATAATAATATTGAAGTATATAAAAGTTCTTCAGATGAATTAAATGATTTAAATGATTTAGAAAATGAAAATAAGTTGTTTGATAAAAATAAAAGCCCCTTCCCAAACACAAATCTAATAAGATAAAAATAATTAAAAGTTTAGAAATAAAATCATAAATCTAAGTTTATATAGTTTAAGATATTTAAATTTTATAAAAATATATTATCAAATTCTTTTTAAAAAAAAGAAGAAGAATTTATATTGATAATTCTATTCTACAAAAAATAAAGAGTAAAACAGGCAACATTCAAACCAAACTTTTCGGAAATTCTGTAAAATTTTGGTAAATGTTTGAAGGTTTCTTTTGAATAAATTAAAAATTTTGCTATTTTTACATTTTTATTTTGTTAATAATAATCCATAAATTATATCTATAATATATATTTTTGAAAATATAATAAAATTTATATTATTAAATAAGATTTAATATATAAAATATTGAAATGTATATAAACCATCCTTATTGAATATTGCTCTTCATCCTCCCAATATTTAGGGAATCGAAATATAAAAAATAAATATATGTTAACATCCAATTAAAATAAATTATCATATTCCTAGTGTTCCAGAATGAAAGGGGGGACCTCCCTTGGGGTGGGGGTGTATCTTAGGAAAAGGGGGGAGTCCCCCTTCCTTTGGTAGGTTACATTAATGTTACTATTTTAATATATTACAACTATATAAATATGTATAAAAATAAAGAAAAAAAATTTATTAAATTTATCATGATATAAAACTAAATATATTATAAATAAAAATTAAAATAAATATAATTTATTTAATCATAAAGTTTATTTATTTTTTATTTAAAATAAAAAATAAAAAAATCATTAACTTAATTTATATATAATAAAAAATAAATAAAAAATAAATAAAAAAAAGATACATGCTAAAAAACTTATAGTTCAAATACCATAGTGAATCGAAAAAAAATTATATTGCTTTAAAAAGAAATTTTTAATGGGGAGCAGGTACTTTATAAAAAGTTAGTTAACAATACTTTTATTATGAAGTATAATTTTTTATAAATACATTATAAATCCTTTATTGAGTATATAAATTTATAAAAGGCTCAAAGATAAAAGGAATATTAATGGCTTATAACTTTTAACAAAAAATTTATCAAAAATAATAAAAAAATAACCATAATGGTCTTATTAGTTCCTCCTTATAGAGCAAAATGACATTAATAAAACTTTAAAATTTTCAAGGTAGGTCGGTAGTTTGTAAAAAATTTCTATTAATAATGCAAATTAGTTTCCTATGAAAACATTTTTTAATAAAAAATAGAAGGGAGTTTTAAAAAATTTTGAATAAAAATAGGGGGCATAAATACAACAATTTTTAATATCATAAATGTCGAAGTAACTCCCCCTGACTACAGAGCCAGAAACTTTTTTCGAGGAGGAGTTATTTCGATGTTATATTTTTCTTAGTCTAAAATTTAATTGAATAAATTAAAATTATAAATACCTTATTTAAAAAATTTATTTGCAAAAATTTTTCGGAAGTAGGAGTTATTTCAAAATCACATTTTTTGAGATTGGCCTAAATTTTCGGGGGAGTTATTTTGACATTTATGGTAATTAAAAAAATTGAGAACGTTCCAAAAATTTTCGCCTAAAACAGTCCAGAAAAAATCAAACTATCTACCTTGAAAAATGTTAAATTTTGGTATGATAGATTCCTTGACAAAAAATATAAAATTCTATAATAAAAATAAAATCCCGTAAATGAATGAATAAACCCCCCACCTAATAATCCCCCCTTCAAAATTTGAGAATGGTTCTGTAGTTAAACTGAACTAATAATCCCCCACAAAAAAAAGAAAATATGACATCGTATTCATAAAGTTTATCAAAAAAATCGTATTCGTAATAATTTTTTTTAGAATTTTATAATAATCCTACAATATTCGTTTAAAAATTAATATTAACGAGTATATTAAATTTACGAATACTACCGGATGTTCTATTATAATGTACTACATTTTGGTTTTAAAAATGTTGAAGCCGATGAATCATAAAATAAAATGGTTTAATTAATGTAGATACTTTCAAATTTATATTTTTTAAAAAAAGATATATAATTGCACCATTTATTTCTTTTTGATCATTTAAAAAATTTCTATCAAATTGTTATACCTCCATATTTATTTTAATAATTAATTATTTAATTATTTATTTATTATAAATTTTATTATATAATAATCAGAAATTATCAGAAATTAATTTCCATATATTTTTTTTTAGCCTTTTTTTTACTATATTTTTTAATAAATATGATTTTATTTTTCTTTTAATTTGAATTTTTTGTTTTTGAATAATTTTATCTATTATTTCTTCAGCTCTTTGAGAATCTTCTTCTTGAATACAAACAATAGTTGAATTTGCTTTTGTTTCCTCATCATTTGAATCAACATTACCATAACTAATTATTTTTTCCTTTTTTTCTTGAGAAAGTGAATCAAAATAAGTTTTCTCTGTCTGATTTTTAATTTTTTCATATTCTTCTTTTATTTCTAATAACTTTTTTTCCTGATAATCTGTTATTTCTTTATAGCAAGTATCAAAATATTTTGAATTGATAAAATCTTTTGCACTTTTTATCATATCTTTATTATTCATTTGATTTATTATTTTTGTAAAAGTTTCAATTTTTTTTTTTTAAATAAGATTTTTTATTTTTAAAAAATTTTTTTAAAGTTTTTTCATTATATACAATATTTTCAATTTTATCTTCATAAGCCCCTTCTTTTTTTAAATTAACAGTTTTATATTTATTCTTTTTTGTTAGTATTTTTCCATTTTTATAAAGTTGCTCTATATCATTAATAAATATATTGCATATTCTTTCACAATAATCAGTTGGGATTCTATTCCATTTAAAAACAATTTTTTTTTCTTATTCTTCTAATGTATTCAATTTATAACCTTCTAAATGTTTGGAAACAAAACTCCAAACCGTTTCACTAGGTGAAAGGTCTGGAGAATTTGTAGGCCAAATTTTAACTTGTTTAAATTATCTAAATATTTCTTAGATTCTTTACTTGTATGACATGGAGCATTATCCTGTTGGAAGATAAGATTAACTCCAAACTGGTGAAAATAATTAATATCTTTTTCATAATTTTGTAAAGTTTGCTTATAAGCAAATGAATTCATGGTTCCAACGCAAAAATTTAATTTCCCAACTCCATAAGAACTAACTCCTCCTGCAACCATTATACCTTTTGGATGCTTTTCTAATTCTATAGTCATTAATTTATTAATTTTATCATTATTTTTTTTTAATATTTCTTTGCTTTCTTTTGTTAATCTTATTTGATTATTTTGAGGGTTTGGAGCAAAATTTAATAAAAATCTTTTTTCATCAGTAAAGTATATCTATTTATGATCAATATCATTTTCAATTATATATTTGGCAAAATTCTTTCTTTGTTTATAATGACTCTCTTTTAATAAAGGTCTTTTTTTAAGTTTTCTAGGCTTTCCAAAACATTTTATAAGGAATCTTTGAACTTTTCCAATAGTCAATTTGTGCTTACGATCTTTATTTAGTTTATATTGTTTATTTCCTATTGCTACAATCTTTCTTATAGAACTATTATCTTTTCCTCCAGTTGTTTTATTTACGCAGTTTTTGAAAATATAATTTTTAACTTTTCTGGGGATTGTTGATTTTCCTTTTCTTATTTTTCTTTTTAAATCTATTTTATTAATTTCTTTTAAAATATCTTCTTCATTTTTTTCAGCTTCTGTATGAAGATCTTTATAAATTTCATTTTTATTATCTCGTTCTTTTGAATTTTTATAAATATTAATCCATTTTAAAACTGGTTCTTGTACTACAATTACAATTTTTAGCAATTGCTCTAATTGCATATTTTTTTAGATGATATCTTATAATAGCTGCTCTTATTATTTGGCTTGTTTGTTCATTGTATTTAATTTTATTAATAATTATATTAATATTTTAAATATGAAATTTATTCATATTTTTTTATTTTTTACTTTTGTAATATTTTATTATCTGTTTAATGAATTTTTAGATTTAGGCTGGATGGATTTTAGATTATTAAAAGTGTTGATGGAGCTAATATTACTTTTATTTATATTGATCCTAATAAAATATAAAAAAGACTTGAATGAAATGACTAATTTTGATAAATATCAAAAAACTTTGGAAGATTTTTTCCATAAAAAAATAAATAAAAGAATTTAAATCATAAAGTTTAATTTATCTATAAAATTAATTTAAAAAATTATCTAATAAGGAGTTTTTTTGGCTTTGGCTTGGGCATTCACAGGATTCTTGAATAGGTCTAAATAATATGGTAAGTCCATTTTGAATTGAAGCAAAAATATCGAAATTAAATATTAAGAAATAAATCCATGGTAAAAGGACTGCTATTAATATTGAATATTTAATTAAAAAAGAAAGAGATGGTAATTCTATCTCTATCTTTTTTCTTTTGAATCTTCCATTTTTTTCCCTTTGCATTTAATAAAATTAAAATAATTAAATAAAAAATCTAAAATTTATATGTATTTTGTATGATTGTTTATAATAATAATATATCTTTCTTATTAACCAAAAATATTCAAGCCAAATAAAAACTATAATTTTTATTATTTAGATGAACAGTATTAATTGAATCTGTTTTTCTTCTCCTAACTCATCCTTAAAGAAGAATATGCCCAAATGTAGTACATTATAATAGAACACTCGGCATAATATTCCTACAAATAAAAAAAAAAAAAAAAAGATTTTTATAAAAAATTAATATAACAAATTTTCACATATTAAATAAATAAGTAATAGAAGATAAATAAGCAAAAATAAATAAATAAAAAATCTATAAAAAAAAAATTATAAAAATAATAAAATTAAAAATATAAAAAAATGGAGAAAAAAAAAATAAAAAATATTCCAGAAAATGAAATTTATATTAAAGGTCGAATATTTATTCCATATACTGAAGGTAATATTGAAATTCCTAAAA
>JAJJKM010003796.1:0-12856 GCA_023805625.1 Epidinium cattanei
AATACCATATACTTAATTTAATATTTAAATATTTATTTTTACTCTTTTGCCTTGTCAAACATCAGATAAAATTCAGTACATATATTAATATCATTTGTTCTAATATATTTCTTAGAATTATCTTTCAAATTAAAAATTAAATCAAATGTTGTTTGATTTGGTTCTTTATGAACTTCAATACTTTTAATATGATTTAATTCCAAATTAAATACAATTTCTTTAGCCTGATAAACTACCATGATACATTTATTAGTTAAAATCAGTGAAGAAAGAGAATTTTCTAGGCCTGGGCTCAAATATAGTATTTGCCTAATTTTTACCCCTTCTTTATATTACCCCATAAAGCCTTGAGGATGAAATTGAAGCAAATAATTTTAATAATGGAAATAGTGATTAAACTATATATAATAATAATGGATATTTTATTATATTTTTAATAATGTATTTTTATATTTTTGTGAATAAGAAATTCAAATATTTAATAAAATAGGCTCAATAAATAATTACTCATATCATTTTATATTAAATTTTAATTTTATTATATTAATTAAGATTTTTTAGGCTTTTTATATTTTTTAGTGCTAGTTAATAAATATATTATAAAAAGGATAAGCATTATAAATTTTAATTGGTATATTTTTAATATTTATAATCTTTGTACCTTCTTTAAAAGTTTATTTTTCAAAATATTTTTTCAATTTTTATTTCATTTTTTAAATTAAAAAAAAATAATTTTTTATTATTTTTACCCTCTTCTTAAAATAAGGTTCTGAGATGGTAAAAATGAAATAGATATGGTAATTAAATTGTTTATAATGCACAATTTCATGATCAGAAAATTCTTTCAAGAAATCTAATATAGCTTGTACTGTGGCTCTGTCTTCATCATAGGCTTTTAATCCTTCTGATTTTTCTATAGTTCTTGGATATCTGAATCTTTCTGATTTTAATTTTGGGTTGAAAATGTTTGCAGTATTTTTTAGACCAACGAATAAATTATTGGCCACCCTGAATCCGGCTGTAAAGGGGGACACAATTGCTCCAACAAGTCCTGAGCCCAATCCCTTAAAGAATCCTTTGACTCCTTGCTTTTTGGCACCATCATATGTTTTATAAAATATTCCTCCTATTCCTTTTGATAAATCAACTACTCCTTCTTTTAATCCTTTGAATAAACCATCAATAACATGCTCAGGTTCTCTATCTTCTAATTGTTCTATAGCCTTTGTTCCTTGTAAAACTTCGCATGATGATAGTAAAGTACCTGTTATTTTTCCTACGACATCAAATGAGCTTGAAATAACTGTAGAAATGAAAGTACCAAATCCTTTGGCGATACCTTCTCCGAAGCCTAAAGGTCCATTTATTAATCCTTTTCTAGGAGCTTCAATAATTTGCATAAATCCATCCCCTATAGCAGATGCATATCCAGTAGGATTACCTAAAATATCTAAACTTCCTATAATTCTAAATAGTCTTCTTTTGGCTTGACTTATATAATTATTCGTCAATTGACCTGAAAGACTCCAAATATCAGTAAATACATCAGTGTATATTAATGAGGTAAACTTTAAATGATAATCGGTTATATGAGTAAAAACATTTCCTATTGCACTGACTACACCCATTAAAAATCCTGGTAAAAATTCTCCAAATGAATTTAGATCAATTCTTGTAGAAATAACAATATCTAAAGAACCAATAGCTATATTTTTAATAAAGAACATCCAGTGATTTTCAGACTCATAAATGACTTCTTCTGGAGATGATGATAAAGCTAAATCTAGATAAGGATCATAGTATTCAGGGTCATATACTAATTCATCTTTTTTATTGGCCTCTTCTCCAAATATAGATTCGAAAAAGTCATCAATGTTATTATATTCTTCATGTGGCTCTGGTGTGACTAAAAAGAAGTCTAATTCTGGTATAATTTCATTATCATTTATTTTTCATTTTTCCCAATTGAATTTCTAATACTTTTTAATCTTTTATTAAATATCAAAACAAAAAAATACAAATTAAAACAATATAAATTCATCAAATTATAAGGGGAAAATTATGAAAATAACTGTATATAAAGTTATCATACTCATTAACCTATTTTATTATATTAAAAAATAAATTCTGTTTTCTATTATATTTATTTCAATTAAAATTGGTCGAAAAGGTAAAGGCCTAATTGATATTGACTTAAATTGAACCTAATAGGTTGTATGGTGAAATCAAGTTGGGGGAATTCATCAGAAGAAACCTGAGTTAAAGGGTTTGTAATTGTATGATAGCTTATTATACCTTGGAAAAGAGGGACAATTTGTTCTTTTTTTCTTTCAGCTTCTTCATCTATTTGGGGAGTTATTTGATTTAAAGGAATTATCATACTTTTGAAATTATCTTCTAAACAATAATCTATTTGGAAATTTTTTAGTGATAAAGCAACATTAGTTATTGAATGATCGCAATCATTTTTTTTGAAAGTAAACATAGAAACTTCAATTGATCCCCCATATGAAGATATATAAAACATTTCTTTTGGTTCATTGCTAATGATTGATAATCCTAATCCTTTTGTGACCATTCTGAATCTTGTATTTACTGACTTCCTTTGGCCTCGAAGGATTTGGAGGAAATAACCCCTATTTTTATTTTCAATATCTTCGTCTTTAATTATCAACTTTCTAGTTTTGTTGTTTTCTATCAATGTTTGGAAATAAAAAGTGCATTTCTTTGAGCCGCTTTTGTCCTTAATATCAAATGGCTTTTGAGTAATTTTAATTTCATTTAAATTTAACTCAACTTGATTTTTGTCTAACATTGCTATTAATAGTTTTTCATTTTTCAGTAAGTCACCCCATGCATATGGAATTGATTCATTTCTTTCTAAGGTAAATAATTCTTGATTATAATCATCTTTTTTTTGTTTGAAAGTTAATCTTTGCTTTGATTCATTTGATATTATATATTGTGGATGCATAGGAGGGAATAATACGATATATATTAAACCACTATAAGCTGATCTTACTATATGAACTAATAAATAAGTTTTATAATTTTGAGTAAAGAGAATATATTTTCTTGGTTTCATTTTTTTTTCTTCTAATTTTTTCATTTTTTTATTCATTCTTTGTCTTCTTTCTTCCTCTGGGGACAATTCTTCTTTTTTCTCTTCCTTTTTTTCTTGGTTATTCTCTTCCTTAATTTCATTTTTATTTCCTTTATTACTACTTGTAGTTATTAATTCATCCATTTCTTCTATTTCTTCTTCTTCTTCAACTTTATCTGTATTTTTTGCAATTTCTTCCTTTTCTTTCTGGTCTTTTAATTGCTGTTCTTTTTTTTTCTTTTTTTCCAATTTTTTCAATCTTTTGATTTCTTTGTCAATTTCCTCATTTTTTTGCTCAATTAATTTTTTCATATTATCATCAATTGGAATCTTCAGATCAACATCTCCCATTTCTTCCAAATCAAACGGACACGAAAACTCATTAGAACTGCCGAATTTAATTTGTATCATTTTTTTCATGTTTTTATTTGCCTTTAATGTATTTAATTTAATACTTTCATTATTTTTTAGAATATTCTTTTCAAATAAAGTACTTTTGTCATTTTCTTCTTTGCTAATTTTATTATTATATTGTTTATACTCAATATCAAATCCTAATTTATTCACAAATAAAAATCTAGGCTCAATTGTCAACAAGAGAGAATTAGTGAAATACCAAGAGGTAGGGATGCTTACCCCTATATCTAATATAGTGACTTTATCTTTATTATTTTTGTCCTTAATATTTAGAGAAGTTATACCTGTGTTTCCCACAGTGTTAATATTGAACTGTTGGGACCAGTCACTTTCTTCACTTTTTAATTTGAAAGTCTGTTTGACGTCTTTTGTATTCATTAAATTGACACTATGTGGCATTATTTTATAATTATAATTGTCCAAAAGAGAAATATCTTTTTCTTTATTTTTTTCATTTTCACCTAAGATATATAATAAATAATCAGATTTATTAATAATTATACATCTTGAATAAAATAGCAACTTTTTCTTATTTGCAAAAGATTCTACACAGTACTCATATTCTCTTTCATATGCTCCTGTTAAATTAATATTATTCAAACTATCCTCAAATTTTATATTGCATTCTACATATTTTTCCTTGTTTTCTTCATTATATAATTTTATCTGTTTGATGGAATCGTCATCCTCTTCCCCTGGGGCCTTTTCTTTTGTACTTATAATATTTATTGTATTTAAATTTTTATTTAGGTCTTTTATGTCTAAAACTTCTGATACGAATTTTTTATTTTGATAATTTAGATATAATTGCAAATTAGTTTTGGAATGATTTATATCTAAAAATTCTTTCTTTTGCAAAGGTCTTATAGTCATTTCCTTTTCATTGTCTCCTAAAAGCTTGCATTTGACATTAAAAGGTATTTTGTTCTCTATCATTAAAGATTCATCTAAAATAAAAAGATATGAAAATGTTTTGCAATAAAAATCGTATTTTAGTGAATCTATTAAAATATCTATATTTTTTCTTCTAATTGATTGGTCGTTGTCATCTCCTAAAATCAGTTTATTTTTTTCTCCGACTGATTTCGGCATATCTTTAATTATATCATTATTTCCTCTTTGGATTATTAAATTGCTGCTCACATAAAAATGTTTGTTGTTTTCTTCTATATTCTATTATTTTAGAATAATTATCATTTAAAGTAGTCACTTTATCTCCTTTGAAATTTGGAGCATTTTCTTCGTTGAATTTAATAAAGTTTTGTAAATTTTGTTTTAAATTGCAGAAATTTTCATATAAAAGAGAATATTTATTTTCTTTTTCATTATTTTTATTGTAGAAGCTGACATAAACACGATATTTATTCAAAATATAATTGATTGGAATTGCTATTCTTTTTGAAGTATTAAGTATGATTTTATTTTTATTATCAGCATGATTTATATTTTGGTCATTTGAATTATATTTCGACCTAAATTCATTTGGAGGTATAAATGATAAGTATATAGGTATCTGTAAATTATTGAAAATAAATACATTGCTTTGGAACACAATACTTTTCATTGTTCCACTTTGTCTTACTTTTACAAGTATTTCTATCTCATCATCTAAAACAACGCTGTCTGTATTATTATTATCACTTTCTTTCATTCCACTACTAGTATCAATTTCATTATTGTTATTGTTAATAATATTATTATCTTCATTTTTATCCATAAGACTTTCTTCATCATCGGCTAATAGACCTGTAAGGATTTCACTGTTTGTTCTCATTTCGACACTTAAATTTGGCATAAGAGGCTCATTTTTTATATCTTTTATTTGTTTGTTCTTGACTTTTTTTGCTGGCTTAGCCTTTTTCATTTTGGAATATATTGCATTTACTTCATCTTTTGCTATTTTGTCTTTTTTCATTCTAAAACTAGTAGTATAATTAGTGGAAAAATCATTACTATAAACAGGTACATAACCTTTTATTCTAAATGAAAATTTATCTTTCTTTATTTTTAACTGAGCTTCTGATAAGTGTTGATAAGATCTGGCTAAAGAACTTTTTAATATTTTTTTTGTATTAATTTTGTCTGATGAACTTAAATAAAATCTATTTGAATTTTTTTTGGAACTACTGTTATCTAATTCTTGTGCATCTAGCCAACATTCTATCCCTACTCCTGTTAAATTTAAAAACTCAATAGCAACTCTTTCACTTTTACTTATAGCTATATCACTGGCTTCATTTAATTCCTTATCCCATTTTTCTTCACTTTCTCCAAACTTTTTCAAAACTCTATTTAAAACATTCATAGAAGATATAGATATATTCATATTAAAAATATCATCACTACTAAATAAAACTCTCATTCTTGAAAAACTAGTAACTTGATCTACTTTCAGATTGCCACTATACTTTTCAATAATGGGTTCCCAGTTGTTAATTCTATCATTATAAAAGTTGATTGAAGTATCAAAATAGATTTCAACATACATTCCTAAGCCATTTATATCATATTGTTCTAAAGGTATTTCTTTCCTTGATATACTTTCCAATATTAAATTACTTATATTTTCGACTGAGTCAGTATTACTATTTTGAATATATCTTATTAAAATTTCTTTTGTTTCAATATTTAATAAAGGAACTAAATAAATTCCAGAATCATCCATAAATTTGAAAGAGAATTTTGAAAAGACAACATTGACGTCCATCATATTATTTATTCCATCGGTGTTGGTTTCAGTTTTTATTTGCTTGGCTTTTTCTTCTTGTAATTCTTTCTTTTTTTGTTCTCTTAATTTCTTCTGTTCTAATTGCTTTTGTTTTATTTTGTATTTTTCTATTTTTTTCTTGTTTTTAATTTGCCTTTTTTCTAATTCTTCCTCTGTTAAATTAGTCAATTTTTCTTCTCCTTCTTCACCATATACCTTAAATCATATATTAATAGTCTCTTAGCTCTATAAAAATTACAAAATAAAGATGAAAATATTCAAGGGGGAGTTATTTCTTGTTTACGTTGATGCGTTTATTACATTCTGATTATTATTATCATTCATTATATTATTTTCATCATTTTCAATGAGTAAATCATCGTTTTCTTTTTTATTTAATTCTTTCAATGGATCGTCATATTCTTTATACATATCAGTTAAAAACTGGCTTAATTTAGGTAAAAATGCCATTAAGGTTTTAGTTTGTCTGAAACCTATACTAAATATTAATGGCTCAAAGTATACATTAACTCCCATAACAGATTTTTCCCTATGTGGTAATAATAAAAATGAATCACCATATTAAATAAAATATTTCCTATGTCTTTAAATTAAATTAAATCATCAAAAATAATATTTAAAAATAGGGAATATTCTTTTAAAATACTTTAATATTTGTTATAAATCTAAAACCTTCTAGCATTTGATCACATACATTTTCTATAGTATAAATTCCATTTTTGAAATTAACTATATTAAATCCAATATTTATACATTTTGCTGATAATTTCATATTATTAGATAAATACCTCATATGCAAATATATAACACCCACTTTTATGGACCGAAAAAGGGAGGGAGCTCTATTATAATATAAATTAGAAAGATTTAGAATGAAATTTGTCCAAAAGAGAAGGGGCGTTCTATTCCATGGGTCACTCTATTACCTCATATATGGTAATTCATTTTTATTGTTCGTCCTAAACCATCTTTTGTTATGTCATATTCACTATCCATTAACCTTTAAGCTATTGACCTTTTAACTTCCTAATCAATATACAAAATTATTTTAATTTAAAATATATCCTTATCCTATTATATATGAGGAAGATTTAAGGTTATCATTTAATAATGTTGTAAGTTACATCTAGCATAGCTTGGATTAGAGTATCTAAAATTTTAATATTGTGCATAAGAAATTATATTTAAATCTTAAAACTTTTGTTTTTGATTTAGTATCATCTAAAGGGAATTCAAGCATAGTTTCCTTCATTTCAAATTTAATTTTCATATTACTTTTTTCCCTTTTAGTTTCTAATATCTTTGACAATTCTTCTTCTTTTTTCTTTATGGATTCTTCAGCTTCTTCTTCTGCCTGGATATCTATTCTAGTATCAATGATATTTTTTTCA
The DNA here is from genome assembly GCA_023805625.1 of Epidinium cattanei. NCBI lineage: Eukaryota > Ciliophora > Litostomatea > Entodiniomorphida > Ophryoscolecidae > Epidinium > Epidinium cattanei. The sequence continues at coordinate 7,640 of JAJJKM010003796.1, forward strand.
AATTTATTTCCTAATGCTTTCAAATCTTTGGCTAACATCTGTGAAAAATTGCTTCCAAATATTTTTTTCTTTTGAGTTTCTTCTTCAAGCATATTTGCTACATCAACTTCTTCTTCTTCTGATAATTCGCTACCAATTGTACTAGAAAGGTCACTTAATCTTGTTTCTATGAGATTATTAGCACTTATTTTTTTATCATATTTTAATTTTTGTTTTAATTTTTCCTTTTTATGTTTCTCTTCTAAGTTGGCTAATAGTAGTGCTACATCATCGCAACTTTGTCTATACATTCCGAAATAGTAATTATAGTATTGATATAGCCTAGCCATTGCACTCATTGAAAAGCATATTCTTATTTTTTGTAAAACAACATTTACTTCTTGGTCTTTTGTTACTCCATCATATCTATATTCAATTAACATGAATTTTTTGTTCTTTGGATCCTCCTCCTGTTTTGGCTCACGAACAATTTCTATTCCTAATTCCATTCTTGACCTTAATAAACTACTTTGATTTCTATTAAAACTACTGTATTCTCTTTTTAGATCAAAACCCGAATAAAGAGGCCTATAAATTTATTCAATTTATACTATTTTTAATATTTTATCCTCTCAATTGAAAGTAATATAAAGAATTACCGTTAAAAATTAGAGGGTTTTCCCCCCTTTGGAAAATTGTTGGGCAAACCCTCCAGATGAAATAATAATTTTTTGAATTTCAAGTTAGAATTAACTTATATATTAATATTAAAAATTTTAATAAAATTTTAAAGCACTATTATATACCTCATTTTTAAAGAATTATAAATACCAATTTAAATAAAATTTATTTAAAATAATTATAATTTATCAAAAATAATTATTTATTTTGAAGAAAATCTCTGAGGGGTAAACCCCAGATTTTTAGGGTTTATATTTTATTAACCTTTTATGCTGTCATATTTTCCCATATTGGATATAAATCACTTATGGTCAATCCTTTGGTGTGGACATAAAGGGTTAAAAAATTCTGGGAAGATAAACAATTAATTTAATAAATAAAAAAAACCAGAATAAAAATGGGAAAAAAGAATTACTGTATTAGCCGGATTCAGCGCCCCCCTCTCAGAAAATCCATTTTAACTAAATTTTGCGCCCCCAAAAAAATAGCCTATTTTATTTATTTTTTGCTATAAATTTTTATTTACAAAACTTTTAGAAATATTTTTTTTAAGGTAGGGACCTTGATATTTATACCTAAATGAAAAAAACACATGTTAGTACCTTATAAAAATTATTTAACTAAATTTAACGCCCCCATTTTTTTGGAAAATTTAGGTGGGCGCTAAATTCAGGCAAATAAGGTACTGTATTTCTCGGAATATAAGGCCCCCTCCCCCCTCCGTTCCAGAGTGGGAGGGTCCTTAAATTCCGATAATAGTGGATAGGGCCTTAAATTAAGGGTGGACCTTAAATTCCGACAAATACGGTAGTTGAAAAAATAATGAAATATGAGGAAAATAATTGAAAAAGATAAAATATGATCATAAAATAAGATATAATCCCCTTGTAACATTTTTTATTTTTAAATAATTTTTTCCAAATTACTTCCAATGAATAATTATCCTTAATTATCACTAAATTATATCATTATAAATTTTATTCAATTATATAGCTTCTTTTCTTAATTTCACTAGTGAAAGGGAATTATTTCTTTTTTATAGTATTTTTAAATTTTTATATTTTCATTGGATTTTCCCTATTTTCTTCTCTATAGACCTTAAATCCTTAAAAAATAACTGAATTAATTAGGTTATTCTAAAAGCAGAAATATTGTACTTCCTTCTCTACTTTGTGAAAGCATTCTTCTCTCAGATGAATACATTTTTATCATATCTTGGAATTCTTTATTAATTAAAGTATCTCCTGCTAAATTATTTTTTGAAGTTATTATTGTTTCTCTATCTTTTACTCCAGCAGATTCAATCGATATATCAACATCCATATTTCCTTTTTCAGTCATTAAAACACCTATAGAAAATTGATTTAAATCAAAAGCGATAAAATCTCTATATTCTTTATCCATATTATTATCAATAATTATATTTGCTTCTGATATATAATTCCTTTCCTTAAGGGAAATTGATTTCATTAAACAAAGTTCAATATTTCCCAAATTAAATTCAAATATTAAATATTTTGGATCTTCGTTATCATTTAGTCTTTTTAATCTTTCCTCTTCTTTGGCTTTTTGTTTTTCAATTTCTTCTTTTTTTTTTTTCATCTAATTTTTTCAGTTTTTCCTCTTTTTTTCTCTTTTCTTCTTCTTCTTTTATTTTCTTAGCTTTTTCTCTTTTCTCATTTTCTTCTTTTTCAGCATCTTCTTTATTTTGTTTTTCTTCTTGGGCCTCTAATAAAGTTTTATTTTCTAAATCAAACGAAAGAATTTTATTATTTTTTTGCATTTTTTCTAGTAGTTCAATAAAAAAGACAACTTGTGTATCTCTTAAATTAAATTTACATTTTGGAATATTTAAATAAATTTTCATTTTTTCGAAAAATTTATTTTTTTGTTCAAACATTTGCTCAAAATTGAAAACTACTGAAATATCATCTACTAAATTGAGTCCTTTTGCTGTAACTAAACCTTTGAAATCTCCATCAAAGTCATCCAAGGTTGCCATACAAAATTTGTCTATTTTCATTGTATAAATGTCAAATAGCTCTTCTCTATTATTTATTAATTCATAATTCTTTTTGATATCCTGTCTAGGAGGAAGAATAGAAGTCATCTCGAAGTCACCACACTTTATAAGAAGGCATTTTCTATTATAAGGATCTAAAATATCTTGTGGATATAATATAATAGGACTTTTCATTACTATATCTAAATCAATATTAAAGTGCTGGAAACCACCACTTATATAATTTGTCTCAAAACCAGATTTAATTAAATTTTGAATTTCACCTGTTCCTATATACCTTTCGGAGCCAAATTTACTTATAGTTGTTGCCAAACTTTCTAATACTTTATTCATTATATATTGAATACTATATAAATTCATAGTTATTACTAAACGCTTTGTATTTCTGAACTTAAACCTAAAATCAGATTTTTCATATCGGGGATTGTTTTCAAATTCTATATAAAGGGCCCCCTGTTTATCTTTCTCTTTTTCATCCTTTTGATTTATATCATCTTTTTGCTCAATTGATGCCATCAAAGTTTCATATACATTTTCGTTGTCATTATCCTTTAGTTGATATTGTTTAACAGATATATCATCTATAAGCAGACTGAAAAATTGTCCTTTTTTTTTCATTTCTGCAATAACATTGAATTTGTCGTACTCCATAGTTAACATTTTTTCTGTTCCCATTCGATTAACTTTTTATACTTTTTTTTTCCCCATATTATTCATAACTCATTTATAACTAAACCTTTGGTGAGGAAATAAAGAGTTAATATCAAAAATAACTTTAGGTAAAGATAAATTAACTTTATATAGACAATAAGTATCAGGAACATCTCTTAAAGTATCAACTTCATTTGTTGCATTTTCAGATATTTTTCTTAATCTTTGTTTCACTCCTTCATCAACGTTTTCTTCTATTAATTTTCTTTTTTGTTCCTCCAATTTTTCTATTTCTATTTTTTGCTCCTCAGTTGGCCCACTGGAAAAGAAACCCCAGAAACCTGAACCCCCCTGCAGTTCCTGGATTTTTTCTTCAATTTTATCTATTTCTTTATCATGGAACATTTTATATTTAGCCGCATCTCTCATAATTTGAATGTCTTCATACTTTAATCCATTTTCTACTTGGGTTAATGCAGGTTTTATTATTTCCACTTGTTTTTCATCTTTATTATACCCATATTTTGCTCTAAAATATACAATATAGTTTTCTATATAATTTAATTTCTGATCTTCATCTATTTTTTTGGTATAATATTCTTTTGCTAAACCTAATTGATATTTTGAACTTAAATCTTGGTAAGCAAGTAACTTCATAGCAGCTTTAATTTGGACTAGACTCATTGACATTAAAATATCATTCAATTTGCAGTCTACCTCATATTTTGGGCTACCATTTTTTAGATTTTCATTCATAGATAATTTAAGCAAGAATCCCAAGTTATAAGCTAGGTACTGATGTGAAAAGATATCATTGATATATTCATTTGTCTCAGTTAAGCAATATCTATAATATTGTGTCAAAGGGCCTAAAAAAGATTCAACTTTTTCATCATTTATTTTCGTGCTTTCAGTATCTTTTATTTTATCATAATAAGGTTTTAGTTTTCCTTCGTTTTCATATGTATCTAGATATATGGATAAATTTGTCAGTTTTACTATTTTATTATTTATTTCTGCAAAAGGAATTGTTTCTCCTTCTTCAGCTTCATTAAAATTTTTATCGACTGTTTTTATTTTGATATTTTTTAATAACATACCAAAAGAAAAAGGGATTAAATTATAGGACAATTCATCATCAAACAAAATACATATATCAGTTATATTTATTTCTAAATTATTTATAATTTGGCTCGTCATTCCAGGAGTTCCCTCTTCTTGTAAATTATTGACTTCATTTACTAATTCTTCTAAACTTTGTAGTTGGCTGTTTTTATAAGCTTCCATATTTTCTATTTCTGTCTTTTTATTAATTGTTTCTAATTTTTTCTGTTTTGCATGGAAATATACTTTATCAATTTCAACCTTTATTGGATATAAGTAAAATCTTGGTAATGACATCGAAATTTTCATTTTCCCAACGTAACCATGTACCAATTCAAAATATGGCAAATTCATATTAGTGAAAATTTCTGGTTTTATTTTTAGATTCGACATTTCAAATTCTCCACTCCATAAAGAAGATTTTGTTTCTTCTTGATTTATTTCCAGTATATTACTAAGATATTTATCTACAATCCAGTTTATTATACTGCTTGTCATTTTTATATATTATTTATGGATTATCATGGATGTTGAATTAACTCTCCGTCTTAAGATTAATTTTTGTTTATTTCAAAAAATTATAAATTTTAAATACCTAAATTCTCATTTTTATTCCCTCCCTTGAACCAAGTCATTCTAAAATTATCAAATCATCCTAAAAAATAATAAAAAATTTCCCTTTTTATCACCCCCCTTTATTTTTATGATATGGGGGATAATAAAACTGAATTACGGTAATATCTTTTCAAACAATTTATTTTTTACTACTATTTTAAAAT
>JAJJKM010003797.1:0-12761 GCA_023805625.1 Epidinium cattanei
GTAGTCAGAATTGGGGGAAGATGTCAAAATGAAAAAGTAGCAGAATATATTTTGGATAATAAAAAAAAATATTCTTCCAAAAATTATAGGAATATTGCCAATAAATTAGATGCTTTAGGAGAAGAAATGGCAGATATAACTTCTCTTATTGATAGTAGAAGAAGGGTTAGTATAGGATTAGTTAAAAAATATTTTGAACCATTATTTACCATATTCTATATTTTTGTACTTCACTCGAAAAAAATTTTTAAATTTTGAAAAAATAATCTAATTATCCCCCAAAAAAAATTTTATTTTTCTTAAAAAAATTATAAAAAATCATTGAAAATAGGGTGTTTTAATTGTGCCCTCCTTGAACAAAATTTTTAATTTTAAAAAAATCATTTTCATTACAGAGAGAACAAAAAGATGGAATAAGGTAATAGAGTTATTGATGATTTTTTTAAAATCATATATGAAGCAATGCCTAGAGAATCTAAAAAAAAATTTGAAATTTAATTTTAAAAAAGATGTAATATTTAGAGAAATATATATATTTTGGAATTTAATAGACAATCAAATTAAAAAAAAAAATACTCCTGATAAAATCATATTAGAATTATTAGATAGTTCGAATTTAGAAAATGAAAATTTATTAAAAAATTTATACAATAAAATTTTAGATAATTTCAATGGATATGATGAGGATAATTTCGATCTATTGAAAGAATTAAATAATACAGTTAATTTCGAAAAAGAAAATAATAAGAAAATTGAAATTAATAAACCAAATAAACAACAACAGGAAGAAGAGGAAGAAGAAGATGATGAAGATGAAGATGACGAAGAAGAATTGGCACAAAATAGGGAAAGAATGAATTACCCTAAAAGTCGTATTATAATCCCCCTCGTTTTATAACCTCACACCTTCAAAAATTTTTAAAAGCCTCTATTGAAAATAGTCGGAATATAACCCCCATGTATTTATAAAAGCCATGAATGAAAATGTTAGGTAGTTATCTGAGTGAACAATTTTTCTGGAACAAAAAAATGTCAGATAGTAGCTACCTGGCAAAATTTTTTTGATAAAAAATATCAGGTAGCTACCTGATAAAAAAAGATAGTGGGAATATAACCCCCCTTCTAAAAAAAATGGCTCGATACCAACCTGAGGGGTTATAATAAGACTTTTATGGTATTTAGATGTTGATATAGAAGGAAAGAAGATTAATATAGATGATGAATTTTATGATGATAATATTGATGATTTAACTAATTTGAAGCCTTTAGATTCCCAAAAATATAATTACCTTATTTCTCTGGATATAGCTCCCACCTATTATAAACCTTCCTCAAATTTTTTCCCCAAAATTAAGCTTAAAATTCTTAGATATATAAACCCCTTCCTTGAACTATAGGTTTCATAACCATTTTTTTTGGAGATATATACTAAAAGGAATATGGTATTTACTAAAGCAAGATATCAATTTTTTTAAAATAGGTACAAAAATCATTAAACTTATAATAAATTATATGAAAGAGAAATTATTATCAAAAATAAAAAATTATGAAGAAGATTTAAATACATTTAGTCATTTATTAAATATAAAAAAAGAAACTTTAATGGATAATGATGCTAAAGCTATAAGTAATTATAAAATAGTAGCAATGACAACAACAGGATGTGCCAAATATTCAACGATATTAGAAAAAAGTAATTTTGAAACAATAATAATAGAAGAAGCTGCTGAAGTTTTAGAATCTCATACTTTAGCTGCATTAACAAAAAATACAAAACACTTGATATTAATAGGCGATCATAAGCAATTAAGACCAAAGCCTTATAATTATGAAATAGAAACAAAATATAATTTCAATGTTTCATTGTTTGAAAGATTAATTAATAATAATATACCTTACTCTAGTTTAAAATATCAAAGAAGAATGAAAACAAAATTCGCGGATTTTGTGAGAATTATATATGGTGAAACAGAATACCAAGATTATCAAGATGTATTAAAAAGACCTGATATATTAGGAGTTGAAAAAGATATGTTTTTTATAGCCCATAATAATTTAGAAGGAGAAAATGAAGGACTTAAAAGTAAATTTAATGGTTATGAAGCTAAATATTTAGTAAAATTATGCAAATATTTATTACAACAAGGATATAAAACTAATCAAATCACTATATTAACTTTTTATTTAGGACAAACACTAAGAATAAAAAAATTTTTAAAAGAAAATATAAATATAGAGGCATCAAAAGAAATTAGAGTTAGTTCTGTGGATAATTATCAAGGAGAAGAGTGTGATATTATTTTATTATCTTTAGTTCGAAGTAATAAGGAAAATAAAATAGGATTTTTAAAAACTTTTAATAGAGTTTGTGTTGCTTTTAGTAGAGCAAAATTAGGCTTATATATTATTGGGAATTTTGATTGTATTACCTTAAAAGACTTTCCATTCAACCACCCAAAAATACCATTTTTTGGAAGGTTGAATGACAATGGAAAAAATTTTAAATAGTAGTTAATTAAAGAAATTACTATCATATTAAATTTTAAAAAATAATGAGTTATAAAGTTAAAATATAGGTATATTCATTTCATTTAAAGAAAAAATTGATAGGTATTATTTAAAAGAAAGTGATATATTTAATTACCTAAATTTTTCCTGTTTATGATTAGTCGTCAAATATGGAAAAAAAATTAGATGGTTTTTTGGATTTTTTTGGGGGTGGTTGAATGACAAAGTCTTTTAAAGTATTAAAGGAGAAAAAATAATAAGAGATAAAAATATAAATAATAAAAATTTTGATACTAAAATGTTAGATGTTTGGCAAAGAATAAAAGATAAGGCAAAAGAGATGAATATTATAGGTGATAAATTGATCTTAATTTGCCAAAATCATAAAAATAAAACTGTAATTGGAAATGAGAAGGATTTTGCAAAATGTCCCGAGGGAGGGTGCCAAGAAATGTGTAGAAAGAGGATGGAGTGTGGTCATGTATGTGAAAAGGTTTGTCATGTGTATGATTGCAATAAAAATAAATGTCTTAAACCTTGCGCCAGAATTAATAAAAATTGTAGATTTAAAAAGCATCATTGTAATAAATTATGTTGGGAAAAATGTGGAAAATGTGAATTTTTAATGGATAAAGAGCTACCTTGTGGCCATGTACAGAAAAATATCAAATGCTGCGATGAGCCTAATATATGCCAAGTAATGGTAGATAAGTTATTAAGCTGTGGACATATACAAAATATTAAATGTTGTGAAAGTCCAAAAATATGTGAAGTTTTAGTAGATAAAGTATTAATGTGTGGACATATACAAAAGATTAAATGTTGTGAAAGTCCAAAAATATGTGAAGTTTTAGTAGATAAAGTATTAAGTTGTGGACATATTCAAAGAATTAAATGTTGTGAAAGGCCAAAAATATGTGAAGTTTTAGTAGATAAAGTATTACGGTGTGGACATATACAAAAAAATATTAAATGTTATGATGAGCCTAAGCTTTGTGAAGAATTAGTTGATAAGAAATTAAGATGTGGACATATTCAGAAAAATGTTAAATGCTGTGAAAATCCTAAAAAATGTAAGGAAATAGTCGAAAAGCAATTGCCATGTGGCCATATATGTAATAATTGTTATTGTTATGAAGACCCAAAAAATATTAAATGTATGAAAAGATGTAAAAGGATTTTAAAATGCGGCCATTCTTGTCTTTTAAAATGTTATGAAGATTGTGAATCTCAAGTCTGTCATGAAATAATTGAATATAAAATTAAATCATGTAATCACGTAAATTACATCGAATGCTATTTAAAATCATATCCTACTAAGATAGTCTGTATTAAATCTTGCTTACAAAAATTACAATGTGGGCATATATGTGAAGGAACTTGTGGAACATGTTTAAAAGGAACATTACATATAAGATGTAATAAGGAATGCTCAAAAAGATTAGTATGTGGTCATTTATGCAAAGAAAGTTGTTCATCTGAATGTATATGTTTAGAAAAATGTGAAAAAATTTGTGGACATAATAAATGTAATAATAATTGCTATGAAGTGTGTCAAAATTGTGAAGAAAAATGTGATATTCAATGCAAACATAAAAAATGTATGAAAACATGCGGTGAATTATGTGATAGGAAACCTTGTAATAAAAGATGCGAAAAAATAATGGAATGTGGTCATCAATGCTATGGACTGTGTGGTGAAAGATGTCCAAATATTTGCCAAATTTGTAAACCGAATTATTTAAATATAAAACAAGATACAATAGAATTATTATATAAAACATATTGTGAGCATGTCATTAAATTAAAAGATTTAGATAAGTCTTTTGAAAATAATAACATTGAAATTCATAAATGTCCTGAATGTAAAAAGCCACTTTTATTAGAGCCAAGATATCAAAATAAAATTAAATCTTTTTATAATGATATTAGGAAAATAAAAAAAGAAACTTATGAAAAAAATATGGGAATTGAGAATAAGAGTTATTATATTGCAACAGAAGCAATTACCTTATTCCACTCATTAAAGCTCCCCACCTTTTTTGGGAAAAATAAAGGGAGCAATAATACTTAGAAATGATAAATTAGAGTATTATTTAAATTTAATCAAAAATGAATCTTATGGTAATTTAAACTAAATCATATATAAATTTGCTAAGCAAAAAGAAAAAGAAAAAAGATAATTAAAATTTGAATTTTAGATATAATTTAAAAATTAAATATAAATATTAGGTAATTTAAAGAAATTACTAATTTGATTAGAATACAATTTTTTTTGGAAGGGGATCTTTATTTAGTAGGGATCCTTTTTAAAAAATGGATTGGCTCTAATGACTCTAATGAGTAGAATAAAGTATTACAAACCTTTTACATCATTATAATTTAGGTAAAATCAATATTTTTGAAGTTTTATCAAAAAAAAAAGATATATCGTAAAGCCCATTGCCTTAACCCCCTTTTTGAAACCCCCCCTAAATTTTTGAAAACAATAAAATTTTATTTGAATGAAAAACCCATAATCCAATCCCCCTAAATTTTTTAAAAATTTAATTTAAGAATCATGCTATAAGAAAATATAATAAACCTCACTCTATAATCCCCTGAAATCTGATTATTTATTCAATTTTGGAGGGGAATAAAATGCTAAATTGAAATGGTAAAAAATTAGATACATTATATTATTAAATAGAAAATTTTTTACAGAGGGGGCCCTTGTATTATTAAATATAAAATTTTTTGTAAGGGGGTCCTTATATTTTTAAATATAAAATTTTTTGTAAGGGGAACCCTTTTATTATTGAATAAAAATATTTTTTTCAATTTTTAAATAAAAAAATTATATGCAAAGGGGGTTCTAAAGTGAGGTTTAAGTTCAATAAATTTTCAAATTTTTTTTTATTTCACGATTTTTTTTCATTTATCTTACCCGTAGTCGTGTCCCTCTTATATTTACAAAATTTTGAAATTAAGGGGGGACATGACAATGGGTTTTACGGTAATTTATGAAAGGCATAATTTATATTCAAAATTGCCTATTATTTATAATTTGATATCTAAATTCATTAATCAGGAAATAACAGTAAATTCTTCTTTTTATTATTTATTGACATTAGCAGAAAAATTTATGGGAATAGAATATTATATATATTTAATTAAAACTGGCCAAAGATCTAATATGATAGAATTAGATTTTATAAAAAATTTCAATGAAGTTAAAAAATATTTTCAACTTTCTTCGATTCAATTTAATCAATATTTTTTCAATGATTTAAAAAGAAAAATAGATAATATGTTTCATTATACTATATTAAATATTTCAAAAAAAGAAGAAAATGGTATTTTTTCTCTAAAAATAAAACCTCCTCAAGATATAGATAAGCATTATTTTTCAAAAAATATAAATTTGCAAGATTTATATCCTGATACTTTAGTTGAATTTGATAAAACTCTTATTTATAAATCACTTAAATCTAAATGGTTCAAATGCCAAAATGCTCATATATATACTTTAGATGAAGTTAAAGATATCAAAGATATAAATTCTTGTCCTCATTGCACTTTTTCTGAAAAAGCTTTTAGTTGGATGAAAAATGCAATAAGTAATATTATCTAAAGACAATAAATAAATAAAATAATCTATATAAAATATAAATTTTAGGAAGAATTCCAAAAGTTCAAATTTCAAAGTTCAAATTTTTTTAAATTATTATATGAAACATCAAATTTTAATTATTTATTAGAAAAAATTGAAATTTTTCAAAAGTTCAATTTTTTCAAATTTATTTTCCACAAAGTTCAAATTCTCAAATAAAATTTTGAACTTTATTATATTATATTATATTATCAACTAGTTATTTTTCAATTACCTTAAATGTCAAAATAAGTCCTGAGAGCATTTCATATTTTACAATTTTTTTGGTGGAATTAAGCCGACAAAGTAGAATTTTGGTAAATTTGAAAAAAAATGCAGGAGAATACATGCAAAAATAGTCATTTTTATTCAAGGTATCTACCTTGCCAAATTTTTCAACAATTTTAACTTTTATCAAGGTCCCTACCTTGGCACTATTTTTCAAAGCTAATAAACGTAAAAGTTAAGATATAGAATTTTTATAATTTTCAAAGTAAAATCCTTATTTTATAGTATATAATACATGGGAAATTCTCAAATTTTTTCCTTACTCTGAATCAGCCAAAAAAAATCCAGAAAAAAATCAAGGTACCTAACTTGAAAAATAATCATTTCTTAATAAGGTTAATACCTTATCTAAAAATAAAAAAATGAAATTTTTTGCAAGGTCACTACCTTACTAAAAATATATTTTAGTTAATTTATAATTTTTTTTTTCTGAACCTTTTTGATAAGGGGCTGTTTCAGGCCTAGTTTTGGAGCGAACCAATAATATGAAAGAGATATTTTTAAGAGGGAACTTATGTAGACTTTTACAGTATATTTTTTATATTTTTATTATTAGCATAGTTTTATATACCCTATTTCCCTATTTTAATCCCCCCTATTAAACACCCTCAAGATTTGACAAATATAAAAAAAAGCTTTCGAAAATTTTTTGTAGTCTATTCATGTAAAAATATTCCCTTATTAACCACCCCCAAAATTGGACAAGCTTAAAAAACACTAGAATTAATAATCCTTCCCCCTATGAAAATGACCCATTTTTTGAGTGGGGGTATTTATTAAAGGAAGTTCGGCATATATAAAGTGTTCTCTTTTATAATAATTGAAATTTTTTAATGATATTCATAGGTTAATTTTTTTATTTGAGAATTTAAACTTTATGGAAAATAAATTTGAAATATTTGAATTTTGATAAAGTTCAAATTTTTATTTTATTATTAATAATTCTGATTAAATTGGTTTTATTTTTAAAAAAATTTGAACTTTTGTAATATACCAAATTTTTAAATAAATATACCTTAAACCACAAAATAATAGTCCTCCACAAAAGTCAGGAAAAAAATTTGGGGGTCTATTATTTCAGCACTTATAAAATAATTCATATTAAAAAAAAATTTTTAATTTTTGGTATATTTTAAAAGAATAAGTTTATAAAAAATTGTTTTTTTTAAGTAGCCATTATTTTAGCAATAAGAATAGACAAAAAATTATCTTGAGGGGGACTATTATTTCGTGGTTTAGGTAATTTGATAGGAAAGTTATTTTTCATTTAAATACTTATAAATTAACTATGGAAAATCTTTAGTTTCTATAGGATTCACACTTAAATTATAGTTTAAAAATCATTTAGATTACCTTAAGCATCACTTTATAACCCCTTATTTTTACTCTTCAATTCTATTCTATTCTAAATTGATATCTAATTACACCTTTTAAATTTAAATACAGTATTTCCCTGAAATAAGCACCCCCTCTATCAAAAATGGTTTTTCCTAAATTAGGCTCCTCCTTAAAAATAAACAATTTTTTTTCCATAAATTTTTATTTGCAAAAATTTTTGAAAGATAGGAACCTTGATGTTTATACCTAAATGAGAAAAATTTTTTATTCGATATAATAAAAGGAACAATGAACCCTCTAGAAAGGATCACTACTCCCTCTAAAAAGAATTATTACACTCTCTAGAAAGATAATTACACCCTTCAAACTAAGGCAAATAGAAATGAAAATTCTTCGTATATTAACCTCTTTTTAAATTATAAAATAAAACTAGATTTGATTTTATGCATGAAAGAATTTCAGAAAATCTAAAAATATTTGTTAATAATCATATTGAGGTAGTTACAAATTCTTTTTCATATGAAATGATATTTATTTTTTATTAAAAATGAAATTATATTCTTAATATTATCATAAAACCCTTGATCAATTCCACTGGGATATAGAGTAATTATTTTTTTTGAAGGGTTATTAAATAGGGTATTTGCTTAGAATGTCAAAAAAATTATTTTAAGGGGGACTATATAGGGGTATTGGTCTTAGCTTTACTATATTTTTAATATAGATGAGAATATTTTATATTAATAGATAGTGAAAATCTGACTATTAGTCTCTAAAAAGATATTTCTATACCAGTAATAAAAAAATTTTTTTAAATAATGATATTTTATTTAAATGATTTTTTATTAAAAATAATTTATTTCTTATTATATAGGAATTAGGCCTTAAAAATTATATTAAAAGGCTCTTCTAAAAAGTTATTATCTATTTCTAAATATGAATTTTTAATATTTGTATAATATTTATTTTATATTATTTTATATGCTTCTATTAGGAAATATTAAAGACATTTTTATATGTTCTTATTTTATTGCTTACATTTTGGAAAATTTATTATATTTTATTTTGACAGGGGATGTGATTTTCCGAAAAGTTACCGTAAAGGTTGTATTAGAATCACCCCCCTTAGAGAGCTGTCCAATTTTTTTTAAGATGGAGTGGTTATATTACGACCTGGGATTCTTGCAAAGTACCCACCTTGAGATAATTTTTTTATATAAAAATTCAAGGACCCCCCCTTGCAATTTTAAAGTGAAAAAAAAGGTTGGTATTATTTTGACCATTTTTTTATTACAATTTTCAAAATTTTTGGAGGGGTGGTTTTATTACGTTGGTAGTTCTAATACGACCTTTACGATATTTTCACAGAGAGTGTGATTTTCATGAGAGTTATTTTTACAGGGAGTGGGGATAATTTTTAAGGATCAACAGGTACCTTATAAAAATTCCTCCCTCCAAATTTTTGAAATTTAGGGGCTATTAATTAGAGGAAAAAATGTACCAGATTTGAGGTTGCCTTCTCACCCCTTTTTTCAATTTTTTCTTATTTAAAGTGGAAAGGAAAGAGCTATTAAAATATAAATAAAAAATATTTAAATAATCCAATTTATTTTAAAAAAATTGTCAATTTTGTTTATAAAGAAATAAAAATAAAAAAAGGAGAAGGAATACTTTACAGTGTTTTTGTTATTTGAGCGACAAGTTTTTTTGAAAAAATTTGCCATTTTGGCTTAATTTATTAAAATACTAAAAATATTTTTTTAAAAAAAGCAAATGTCTTTCAAAGACAAAAACACGGTATGAAAGATTTTTAATAGCTTTTTTAAAAAATTTTTAGAATAGTGTCGTTCAAAAACCTAAAACACTGTAAATAAGGTAATTTTATACTTAATTATAAATTGCTAATACTTAATTCCAAAATTATACTTTAAAAAAAAATAGATTTATCTAATTTTTAATAAATTAGAATTTAGCGCTCTATTAACCAACCCCATAAAATTGAGTGAATATTTTAATACTGGTGTTATAAAGTGATTTTTAGGGTATTAAGAAAATAAATAATTCAAAATTTAAAGAAAGTAAAAGATACAAAAGAATAATAGCTTATTAAACTATTTTTAAAATAGGCAAATATAAAAACGAAGAAAAATATTTAAATTAATAACCTAAAATCCATTTACAAAAGCCAATTACAATGAAACTTTCTTACTAATAATATCAATTATTTTGTAAGGAGCTATTATGGAAACAGTTTTTAATTAAAAATGAAAGGATCCCTTGTAAAGAATAAAATTGGTAATAATTTTGAACTTTTTTTTGGTAATTTTCAAAAGTTTTAGGGGTTCTTTTTCAACTTAATAATCTGGCTTTTATGACAATCAATTATATAAAGGTTTTTTTTCATTTCAGTATTTTTGCTTTGAAGTGAGGCTAATTAATTATTCTTTGGAAAAGTATATGGAAAAGAAGAAAATAAGAGAAAAATCAATGATAAAGATATTCAAGGTTCAAGGAAAGAGAGTTTTAAGAACACTTAAGCTAATAAATATAATAAATTTCATCAGAAATTAAAAATATTAAAGAAATATTTATGTGATAATAAAGCTTTTTAAAAGTGATCTTTAAATGGCTTAAGTAATATTAAGGAGAAATAACTTCTAAAATATCATAAATAATTTATATTCGAAAATTAGGCAAAATTTATATTAAAATGAAATATTTTTTTTTATTTTAAATTGTGATTTATAAAATAATAAAATCTAAAAATATAAACTTTATTTGTTATTTTTTTAAATAAAAATGTAAAAGGAAAACACTCTTTTTAGTCGATGTTTTTCTTTTTCCTTAAAACAAATCAAACAAAATAGAGAAAGATTAAATAAATTGAATATAGGAAATAGAGAAGTTAAGATTCCTTCAGAAAAAGCTTCCCCTCGAGTCCTAGTCCCCAAAGGTTCCTGGGTCGAGACTAGAGTCCCCATGATACATCAAGCTTTCTCATATTTAAATAAATTTTTTGTATGCATGAAAAAAATTAAAAAATTTTTTTTTTTGGCTATTTAGGGATTCAAGGGGAAGCATATATTCCCCAAGAGTCCCGGAGTATCTGGTCACGTCCCCTGGACTTATAGGAACAGGGACTCAAAAAGATGCATTTTTTTGAAAGTACTAGAAGTTAAAAGGAAGGAAAGAATAATAAAATATAGTATATTAGGAAATAGAGCCTCCCAAATTTATATCACCAACCAATAAAAAATTATAGTTAAGTCTTGTTTTAATAATCCTTAATCCTTAAATTTGAAGGAGTGGAGAAAAATAGAAAATAAATTTTTTAATTTTGTTGAAAATAAAAAAATAATTTTAATAAATTATAAAATAGGCTTTTAAAATGATATAAAAAAGTTATTAATTTAAAAGAGATTATTTAGACTTAGATATTTAAAGTTAAATTATTCAAAAACAGATTAGCTAATAAAAAATATTAGATTTTAACAATAAAAAAAAGACTAAAATATAACATAAAACTCATGGTAAACCCCTTCCTTGATGAAAACTTTTTTTGCCTATTTTTTGGGGGATTTAAGACTAGAAAAAATTAGGTAAAATTTGTCCATTTAACTTTATAAAAGAATAGGAATTTTCAAAAATTTTGGCAATTTAATATTTAATCAGCATTAAACGTGAAAAATTTTAGTTTTCCACTTTTACAAAAAATATAATAACTTATTATGTTTAAAATAATAAAGAAATATACTTTATTATGATTTAATTCCTAAAGGTTAATTTAAAATTTTTTATTTCTAATTTAAGGTTTAGATTCCATGAGGGATTAAAATAAAAACCAGGATAAATTCAAGATATATATGGTAATTAAAAATAATAATTTTTAATATTATGAAGAATTATATAATCAATAAAGTTGTAAACATGTACTAGAAGATGGTTATTTTCCATTTATAATTTTCTCATATATTATTTTAAAGAATGTCAAATAAATTATTCTAGAATCTTAAATATATTATTGTAGGTTTTTATTTTTAATATCCCCCAAAAATTATAAAATTTTCAAATAAATGATTTTATAATAAAATCTAATAATTCTAATTTTGATTCTATAATACTCTCCCAAAGGGTTTGAGAAATATATCATTCACCAAGGCAAGATATCAAAAATTATAAAATATATCTAAGTACTATTACCAGTTTCCCTGTCCATTATGGGGATGTCTGTGATCCCAGATCTCCTATTGTGTATCATCCCCAGAGATAAAAAAATTCATCCAAACTTGGTAGAAATAAATCGAAATTAATAATATTTTACCTCAGTGGATAATAACTTTTACCAAATTGGATAATATATTTAGCCTAGTAAATGATATATTTCAATAAAGTTGATGATATATTTTTCTGCCCCCCTCCCCAAATAAAATTCCTAAATTTTAAGGATTCTAGCCAGAAATTATAGATAACTTTAACAGTAACAAAAATTTATGTGGAGAAATGAATCATTAAATCAAGAAATAAACTCCCCCAAAAATTCAGAAAAAACTAGAAATTTGGAGGGGGAGTTTATTTAGTTACAAATTTATTTTTTGATTTTTTGAATTTTTTTATAATTATTAGAGTCTTTTTAGAAAAATTGGATGGTTTATTTCTTTCAATTTTTATTGTCTAAAAATATTTTTCATGGGGTTTATTAAATGTTTCACAGTATTTAATCTAAATGGAGAATTTATTTGAAAAAATAATGGTATTCTACTCTAAAATATTTTTTACTATTCTTTTTGATAATAATTTTTTTAGAGATTAAACTTTTTTAATACATATAGAAAGTTCAGAAAAATTAAGAAATTTCAGAAAATACCAGAAAATGCCATAATCTTATGACAACATTTAAAATTTATTTTAGATAAATTTAAATGTTTAAAGAAGAAAATAAATTCTATGATATTTAATACAAATTAATTTTTAATTAATTTTTAAAAGAATTTAAATA
>JAJJKM010003798.1:0-12603 GCA_023805625.1 Epidinium cattanei
CAAATGATGATCATCATACAATATTCCAAAATCTAGAAAAAGAATTCTAACAATATCAAAAATCGTTACTAGAATATTCTACTGAATCAAAGTTTCTGACCCACATAATGGATACAGAGTAATAAAAATCGAAGCCTTAAGAAAAATACATCTAACTGCCGATTGAATGCATTATGCTAACGAATTAAACGAACAAATACAAAAGAATCATCTCAGAACAAAAGAAAATTCCAGTTCATATTCGCTATACAGACTACAGTCTCTGAAAATGACAAAAAAATTCAAACAGTATAAAACTCTGACTACAAATGATTTACCAAAAAATATTCTTTAGATAAAATTCTGAATTTTGAATGATAGCCTTCTCAATTTTTTGAATAAATGTATATCGATATTGAATTTTTTATTTAATAGGTTTTATAGTAGCCTACTGTTTTTTACTTTTTGCCTGAAAAAAAAAGTATTTCCATAAGTTTTCGAACCTGCAAAATTTACTAGAAAATGATTTAGAAACTTTGTTTATTATTCTGATTTTATGAGTTCTAATTTGATGAAGACTTGGTCATGTTCTAATATATGATTTTCAATATTTCATAGATAATCCATTAGATATATTCAAAATCTGGCAATGATGAATGTCCTTCATCGGATGAATATTATGAGTTATACTTTGAGTTACTCTTTTCATCCGGAAAAAAAGATTTTCACGAAAAGAATATATTATTTTACTCGATTTATTATGCTGCATACTACCACTATGTATAGCTTTCTGAAGACTATGAAATTTTTTGAATCAAGAACTGTACTGAATAGTATTCAATAACCCATTATGACGAACGGAATGAACAATATGAACTTTAACTTCACTATGATTTTTACATATTTACGACAAAATCGATTCATCACTCAGAACTAATACAAATCTACTTTCAATTATATTCGAATGAATTCTTTTATTCATCACATTGATAATTATTTTCATCAAACAGATAAAAAATGATAAACGAAAGATATGAAAAATCTGAGTAATTTTTCTGCTCCGATATAGCATAATCAGATTTTTATTTGAATATCTCAGACAAGATTCTCAGTCAGAATTTATCTGACCATTCACGAGAAGCCAACGATTTTTCGTAATATTCATCATCACATGAATAATCATAGCAATCTGCTTAAATCATCATCCAAAGGAAAATTTAGAAAATAAGAAAAAATAATGAACAAAAAAGATTACGATGAAATTTTCACTAAACTTTTGGGACTATTTCCAAATCCAGACACTGAATTAAATTTTGAAACACCTTTCCAGTTACTGATTGCTGTAATGTTGTCTGCTCAAACTACAGATAGACAAGTAAACGTAGTTACAGATAAACTTTTTCTGAAAGTTAAAGAGCCTAATGACATACTAAAAATAGCTGAAGAAAAACTAACAAAACAAGTTTCTTCTGTAAATTACTACAAAATGAAAGGTAAACATATCAGAGAAAGTGCTAAAATATTAGTTGAATTAGCTAAAAATAAAAAGACTAAACTAACTAAAAACGAAAAAGAATGCCTAGATAAATATGGATATTATTTACCTGAAAATCTTGAATGATTGACTAAACTTCCATGAGTGGGAGAAAAAACAGCAAAAGTAATTCTTTACGTACGATATAAACATGATTTAATAGCCGTAGATACTCACGTACATAGAGTTGCTAATCGTTTATGAATAGTAAAAACTAATGAACCTCTAGAAACATCCAAAGAAATAGAAAAAGTCGTCCCAAAAAAATGGAAAAGAATTGCTCATCATAGTCTGATTTTATTTGGAAGATATTACTGTACTGCTAAAAAACCTAAATGCGAAAACTGTGTATTGAAAAAATTTTGTAAAAATTCTGTTTCATAAACACAAAACTAGTTTAAATCCCAATTTATCGGAGTTATCCCATTATCCTCTAAATATTTATTTGTCTTTGAAAACGGTTTACTTCAAAAAAATCCACGGTCAGCTGAAAATGGAGATGGATGTGCTGAACAAATTACATAATGTTTACTCTCATCTATCAGACTTTTTTTCTGCTGTGCAAATGCTCACCAGAGAATGAATACTAAATGCTCTTTTTTGTCCGATAAAATCTTGATAACTGCATCCGTAAAAGTCTGCCAACCAATATCTTTATGTGAATTTGGAGTATCTTTTCTAACAGTCAAAGTTGCATTCAAAAGAAATACTCACTCCTGTGTCCACTTTGTCAAATTCCCTGATTTTGGAGGAGTCAGTCATAAATCTGAATACATTTCCTTGTATATATTCCTAAGTGATGGCGGAATACTCACTCCATCCTGAACCGAAAAACATAATCAATGAGCCTCTCACTGTCCATGGTAAGGATCCTGTCAGATTATCACTACTTTTACTTTATCAAATGGTGTCTTATCAAAAGCATTAAAAATCATATTTCCAGCTGGATAAATCGTTTTTCATTCAGCTTTTTCTTTTTGCAAAAAATTTTTTATTTCAGTAAAATAAGGTTTCTGAAATTCATCTCGAAGTATTTTTTTCCAACTATCTTCTATCTGTGGATCTATCATTTAATGGATTAATTACTATCTAAACTTCAGGTTGTTCACAATTAAACAAAGTTCCAATAAACCACTGTTCAAAACGAATTATTGGATTAATCACATGTCTAAGCAACGCATACCTAATTGGTCTAATCATTAAAATCAATGGAACTAATGCTCACAAAACCAATCATGCCAAAATATCACTTGGCCAATGAACTAACGTCAAAATTCTACATGCTGTCATTATTAGTGAAACTATTATGAAAAAGATTCCACTCCATGTAAAGAATTTTTTTTTATTATACAGTCACCATAATAACGTAGCCATAGCAAACGCCATTGAAACTACAGCATGATCTGATGGGAATGAACTAGTTGGTAAAATATTATGCAATAATGTTTCTTCCACCTCCGCCTGATTCAAAACTACGATAGGTCTTTCTTTGTAAAAGAATGTCTGAATTCAAATATTAACCAATATCGCTATAAACGTTGCAAGACAAATATAGATTGCTCACTGTTTGATTAATAATTTCTTTTTTATAATCGCATACAAATAAATAGAAATAAGAAAAATCGGATATGCTATCACAAAAATATCAGCAAAAACTGGAGCTAAATTAGTTAGCCATTCATACTTAGTCTGAATATCAATTCACCAATTCAAAATATCCATTCATCGTGAAGGTTCTATAAGCGATATAGTATGCATAATCTCAAAATATCTAAATTAAAATACAACTACCTTTCATCTTCATATTCAACTTCTAATTGAATTTTGTCTGGAATTAAAGCTTTTGGAATTATAATATGTAGAGTATTATCAAGCGTTAATTTACTATGAATTCTATCAAAATACACCTGAGGAGGTATCTCTATTTGTAATTCAATATTTCCCCGATAGCATTCTTCCTGTATTGGAATACAAGATTCCTTTAATTTAGGAGCAATTCTATTTCAACGAATCAAAATTCTATAATTTTCAATTTTTACATCTACTGTCTCTTTTTTTACTCACCCAAGCGGAATAATTATCACAACTTCCTGTGGAGATTCATACATATCATATGGAATAGATGGAACTTTTTTTTCTGACATAACGGAAATATTTAATATAAATCTGAAATTAAAATACAGTTCTAGAATAAAATTTCAATTATTCTTTTCACATTTCTATTACGTATTGCTGAAATAGATCTCATTTTTCTTCGAAATTTTTCCAGCATGAAAATGATGGAGATGCCGTAGAGAGTAAACAAACTTTTCATTTACTTGTGTGTTCATAAGCAAATTTTACAGCTTCCTTCATGTCACGAGTGTGTAATGTAGTATATCATTCTTCTCATAACATTTCAGCTATTTTTTCTCATGAATCTGGGAAAAAAACTATATTTTTAATCTGACTTTTTTTGATTCTTTCTACTAGAGCAGGGAAATCAAACCAAAATCATTCGATTCCTCCTAAAAATATAGTTTCTAGTTTGTCTCAAATAGCATCCATTGCTGCCATTGTGGAATCTGGAGTAGTAGCGATTGCATCGTCGTAAAAGTCGATTCATTTGAAATTTCCAACTAACTGTAATCTATGGCGAACTGCAGTGAAAGTTTGAATAGTTTT
Source organism: Epidinium cattanei (assembly GCA_023805625.1). NCBI lineage: Eukaryota > Ciliophora > Litostomatea > Entodiniomorphida > Ophryoscolecidae > Epidinium > Epidinium cattanei. The sequence goes on from JAJJKM010003798.1 coordinate 4,178, forward strand.
TTGTAGTGTAGTAGCTGGAATCAGTAGTAAATCAGCTAAAGCTACAATAGCTGAAATATTCTGTAAATTATGTTCTCCGATCAGATTGATGTCTGAAAGTGGAAATACAGGTCTTCATTTGGAGTAAAAACATACTCAGTCTCGAGAGTATTGAGATTCTACTCAATATTGAATCAAATCTGAATTTGGGAATCTTTCTTTTAAATTGTAATCATTCAGAGTTTTTTCGTAAACTATTGTATGCTCACTTCAGTTAATGATATTAAATTTAGCTTTGGTATAATTCTCCATATTTCCATGCCAGTCTAGATGGACTGGGAAAATCGCTCATAGGATTGAGCAGAAATTTTCCTTTTTCAAAGTCTCGAGCATGAAACTAGATAATTCAATCACTACGAAATCATGTTTAGTTTCAAAATCGATTTCATCAAGTACTGCAGTTCCTATATTCCCTACTAATTTGGTATCATAACCTGCAGTTTGGAGTAAATGATTAGTTAATGCTGTCATGGTAGTTTTTCATTTCGAAGCGGTTAATGCAATGACTTTTCATTCATAATGGTCGAAGAAAAACTGAACTTGAGTGAAAGTTTTGTTTTGTACTGCCTGAATCTCTGGATAATAAGGAATACCTGCAGATTTGAAGATTAAATCAAAATCATTCAGATTTTTTAGATAATTTTCTCATGTTTGAGAGTTAATTCATTCTGGGAGATTATCTACAGGTTTTCAGTCTAAAACTGTAATATTTTCAGGTTTTACATCATGGCGAAGTAGAAAATTCAGAGTTGATTTTCATTCTTTTCAGTATCCTAAGATTCAGATTTTTTTATTTTGTAAAATTGAGAAATCCATGTTTATTAATTAATGATTTAAACAAAAGTTATGATATCTAATTTTGTATTATTTTCAAGTATCGTAAGATTGAGATTTTAATTTTTCCCTGGTAATAATGATTAGAATGTATGAAATTATAAATCATCATATTAGTCATCATACATGCGCAGATATAGAGATTCATGAAATGAAAAATCCTGGAGCTAATGCATAAACTATTGTTGATATAACTTGATTAGTATCAAATTGTCATTTTGTCTCTTTGGATAAAATAAGTGTTATTGCTAAATATGCTCATAAAATTCCAAATATTGCCCCACTCGCTCCAGCACTTAAACTATAATTTCAGGTTATTGATTCAACCATAAAAACCGTTAAATTTCAAACCACCCCACTAAAAAGATAAATCAATAAATATTTCCATTTTCAGAATATTTTTTCAATTGCTGGTCATATATTATATAAAGCCAACATATTCATGACCAAATGGAGTACACCAAAATGCAAAAACATTGCAGTAAAAAGTCTCCATGGTTGCGAAGTCATAACCGGAGTAACAAAAGCTCAAAAATTATAAGCTACCACATTATTTGTACTACCTCATGCAAAAGTTTCTAACACAAAAACAACCACATTTACTGCTATAATTGAATACGTTATAATACATTTTTCATTCATTAAATAGTGAATATAATTTAAATCAGTTTTATAATTAAAATTTACTATTATTTTTCAAGATTTTATGTTTTCCCTTTGATTTTTTAACATATTTAATTACAAGTAACAAAATGAAAAATTTATATATTTTTTAAACAAATGAAAAAAAAATTCCTTATCAGCTTATCATTTGCAACAATTTTTATAGCATGATGTTACAATAACCAAGCTACAAAAATTGACTCTGAAAAATGGATTTCAGAAAACTGAATTTCGGTAGAAGATTCATTCAACAATCAATTAGAAGATTCCAGATATATCAATGATTTTGAAGATTTCTTATCATACAACATACTTTCTATAACAGAAAATAAACCATACAATTCAACCATTTCTTTTGATGCAAAATTTGATGAAAATTCTTCTGTACAATGATGAGTAGAATATTATCAAGAAAAAATTTCAAAATCAAAAGATTTGGAAGCTTTTGATATAAAATTTAATATTGAAGCAGAAAAGAAAGAAAATGACATAGAACCTTTTGACTTATCATGAGATATTTCCTTATTACACCAGGACAATGAAATATATGCGAATTTGCATAATTTATGAATATTTATGTGAGAATGAAATGTAACATCTAAAATGTATTCACTATTATGAGATTTAATAATCGATAAGTGGATAAATCTAGAAGTTCATAGTTGAGATATCATTACAATCGATGAAAAAGAAAATCAAAGACTTCCATACATCATATGAACAATAAAAAATGTACTAAAAACTGAAAACATAGAATCTAGTCCTGATTTTCTATGAAGTACATCCGAATTAATTGACACTATAAATTCTTATATTGACCTATGAATTTCTACAGACGAACTTAAAATTACAGATTATGAAATATCATATTTTGAGCTATGAGATAAAACTATTCAAAAAGTTTTCACATGACTATTTCAATGAAAAGATTCAATTTTTAACTTATCTTTCACTGCTTCAGAAAAGTGATTAGAATTACATTTATACAACATAAAAGAATATGATGAAGATATCTCAGGTTATAAAGAAAAAGAACAAGATTTCTCATTTTCAATCCAAGAAAATAAAAAATCTGAATATTCTATCTCTTTCGAGTCTACAAAACGTCAACAAAAAGTAATCGACTTAAAAGGAGAAATAAACTACGATGATAATGTAAAAATCAATGCTAATTTTATATTTGAACCCCTTGAAATCATTGACTGACAAAAAATTTCATGAAAACTTGACTGAAATATCACAAAAAAATTATGAGAATGAAATAAAAAAATCCCTGAACTTTCATGAGATATCCTTTCATTAACTGAATTACTATCATCATTATAATCAGAATTTTAATTATTTGATAATTTATTATGTCCAATAAAACATTTTCATCATCGAACCTTTCTTCACAAAAAAAAATTAAAAAAGCATGAAGATGATCGAAATCTATAAAAATATTCCTTAAGATATGTCTTACTTTAATCTGAATTATCGCTATTTTTTTCTTATCTGTATGATTCATATCATGATTTAAGTGATTATTCAATAATGTAAAACATGCAATACTTTCAACTGTATCAAAAACTGTATGAACTCCTATGCAAAAAGATCAGTATAATAGTGTAAATGTACTATTACTATGATATGGATGAGCTACACATCAATGAGGATTCCTTACAGATTCAATCATGGTGGCTTCATGGAATCCTGATGAAAATAATGTAACGTTATTCTCAATTCCTCGTGATTTGTATGTAAAGAGTCCCGTAAATGGTTCATATGGAAGAATAAATGCAATTTTCCAGCAATATTATAGTAGGACTCAATCAGTAGAAGAATCCGCTCTTGGATTTGCTTGAAAAGTGGGAGAAATATTGTGACTAGATATTCCATATTATATGACGATAGATTTCCAGACATTTAAAGAAGTTGTAGATTCACTATGATGAGTAGATGTATATGTAGACAAGACAATCCATGATACTGCATATCCTGCTGATAATATGATAGATTACATAACTTTCCATATCGATGCATGACAACAACATCTAGATGGAGCAACTGCATTGAAATATGCTAGATCTCGTCATACTACTTCAGATTTTGACCGTGCTAAACGTCAACAAAAATTGATTATAGCCATAAAAGATAAAATGCTTGAACAAGGATTAAGTATTTCTACTGCGACAGAATTATATGATCAATACAAAAAATACATCCAAACAAACATCTCTGCACAAGAAATGCTTTGGACAGTCCAATTTTTACCAGAAATAAAAGAATTTTCTTCATTTGGTTATACTTCTACATGTGGAGATAGAGATGTAACCAGAATGATTCCATGATGTTTCCTATACAACCCACCAATGGCACAATTTGGATGAATGTCTGTGTTATTACCAGACTGAGCAAGCAGTGCTAATGTAGGTTATTATGAAGATATGAAAACATTCGTAACATTTTTACTAACTCATCGTAAATTCCTTACAGAATGAGCTAGTGTAGAAATAGTAAACGGTATTACTCCATCCGTTCTAAATTCTCATTGATTATGAAAAGCTTGAATCGCTACTAAATTCTGAGTAAAAATGGTTAAATACTGACTAAATGTAACTAATGTAACTAATGCAGAAGAACCAACAGATCACAGCTACATCACAATCAACATGGTATGAGATTTCAGTGGAACTATAGAAGCTATTCAGACTTTCTTCCCTATCTATGACATTAGAGTAGATACATGAAATGTACAAGCAGATTATGATTCTGAATGAAATTTTATCGGATATTGGACAAATAGAGCCTACGTTACAGTAACTCTTTGAGATGATTTTGTATTATGAAATGAATATGCTCCATGACTAGCTGAGAAAAAATTTAGCTATAAATTAGATATAGATCCAATTCCTCCTTTACCAAAAGAAGAAAAGAAAACTGAAGAAATCACAGAAATTACTGAAAATCAAGAATAAATATTTAATTTCTATATCTACCCAATGCACACAAACAACATGGAAAAGATTTCTAAAGAAAATGAAATAACATTTAGGAAATGTAATGCTGTGTATACTTTTTGGTGATTAATATTTTTCATCACTTTGTTACTAATGTTTATATGTTTATTTACATTAAATTTATGACACGAATGACAATTATCAATTCTAGAATTTTTCTGCCTGCTAGAATTGATAATAATTATAGCCATCATTGAAGCCTATGTAAATATTTTAATTGTTTGAAAAAATGGAATTAGAATTGAAAACTGAATATTAGTAAGAAACAAAAAAGAAATCCCCTACGATAAAATAAACACAATAAACACCCATTCAGCTTTTTGACTTTGAACACTAGAAATTTTAACAGGTAATGATAGTGTGACTAGATACAAATTTTTAGATAAATATGAAGAGGCTGAAAATTTAATAAAAGAACGTATGAATCACAAATAATATTGAATTACTTCAAATTTTCTCTATATAAAAAATGTTTTTATATTTATATTTTATAAATAAATGCGAGCAGAATTTATGGATTTTATTGCAGCTTATAATGTAATTTGAGTTGCTATCTGACTTTTAATCGCAACTAAAGTTGGAGAATGGACAAAATCTTTCATCGAAGATTTCGTTACTCCACTTATTTTCTCTCCAATTCTCAAAAAATTAAAGATCGATAAATTAGAAGATCTTTCATGGAGATGAGTTCTTTATGGAAAATTACTTGCCAGAACTATCGATTTTATAGTTGTAGCATTGGTAGTTTTCTTAGTTATTAAATGAATAGGTGTAGAAGCAGCTTAGTTATTTAAGATATTTTGAAGATAAACCTATGTCGACAGAGAATATCCGTAATTTTTGTATTATAGCACACATTGATCACGGAAAATCTACACTTGCTGATAGAATGCTTGAAATTACATGAACAGTTAGGAAACTCGAACATAGTCAGGTTTTGGACAGAATGGACATTGAACAGGAAAGATGAATTACTATCAAACTTACTCCCGCCAGAATGAAGTGGAAATGATATGAATTAAATCTAATAGATACCCCAGGTCATGTAGATTTTCAGTATGAAGTTTCTCGTTCACTCGCCGCAGTAGAATGAGCAATTTTACTCGTTGATGCCAGTCAATGAATTCAAGCTCAGACTCTTTCTACTCTATATCAAGCTATAGATCAGTGATTAGAGATTATTCCAGTTTTAAATAAAATTGACCTTCCAGCTGCCAATCCAGCCAGAGTAGCCAAAGAAATCGAAAATGTAATTTGAATTCCAGCTGATGAAATTATTTGCGTTTCATGAAAAACAGGTCAAAATGTGGATAAAGTACTCGATGCTATTATAGAAAAAATAGATAGTCCAACAGTTCATAAATCCAAAAATCCAAAGAAATTTTTTATTCAAAAAGAAGAAAAAACTGAATAAAGATTTATTTCACATTAAAATAAAAAATGCTAGAATTTATAACTAATATCACAAATAGAGTGGTATACGGAAATACTATATGAATGATAATTCTCTCTATTCTGATATTCTTAATTTTATATTTTTTCATAAATCTATTACTCAAAAAACTAGTTCTGAAAAAGATTCTGAAAAAAAGTGGATACAATTTTTGAGTAAAATTATGAATAAATTTCCAAGATGGATATTTGTCATAATTGAAGTATACATAGCCATAAGTTTTTTAACTTTTCCTCCAAAAGTTGATTTGGTACTAAAATGAATATTCCTTTTTGTAATCATAATATTTGCTATAAAAATAATTATAAAATGCGTAAATTTTTCTTTAGAAAAGTTTTTTCGTAAAGATAAAACAGCTAAAAAAAGTGTAGAAACTATCGTGACGATACTTGTTCGAGCTTTATGAATTTTTGTATATCTGACTAATATTTGAATAGATTTGACTCCAGTTTTGGCATGATTTGGAATAGCTTGAATCGCCGTCGCATTCGCACTACAGAATATTCTGACAGATTTATTTTCATCTTTTTCTATAATTCTCAGTAAACCATTTATAGTTGGTGATTATATTAAAATATGAGAATGAAGTAGCGAAAAAATCTGAACAGTAAAACAGATTTCTCTCAAATCTACCACTTTACAAACTGTTCAATGACAGGAAGTAATTATTCCAAATAGTAATATTCTCGCAACGGAAGTAATTAATTACAGAACTATGAAAAATAGAAGACAGAGAATTTCTATTTGAGTGACTTATGATACATGAATCAAAAAGCTAAAACTTATTCCTGATATTATCAAAGATATAGTTTCACAGCAGAAAGATGTAGAATATGAACGATGTTATTTGGAAAAAATGTGAGACTTTAGTATAAATTTTCTAATAAGTTATAATATTCTAAATCCAGATTATCAAAAAAGTCTGGAAGTAAATGAAAAAATTTACCTAGAATTAATAGAAAAGTTTGAAAAAGAATGAATTGAATTTGCATTTCCATCTCAAACTATTTATGTTAAAGAATAGATTTTATCATAAAACTAATAAAAATGAAAAAAATCTGGCTTCTTATCGCATTAACTCTTATTTTTTCAGTAAGTTTTGTAAAAGCAGCATATATTGATGAATATCCAGAAGCTTATAAATGGGCATTTAAAAATTGAATAACAACTCAGCCGACAATAGAAAAAGCCAATATGTATTGAAGTATAACAAGAATAGAGCTTTCAAAAATGATAAGTAATTATGCAATTAATGTTTTGAATAAAAAGGTAGATACATCAAAAAAATGCCAGTTTTCAGATATTTCTGATAAATTGAACGCTCAATATGATTTATGAGTTACAAAAGCATGCCAGTTATGATTAATGTGACAATGAATTAGTAATTTTAGGCCAAATGATAATGTAACTAGAGCAGAATTTTGAACAATTTTATCCAGACTTCTTTATTGAATTAAACATGATGGATGAAATCCATATTACATAAAACACATAAATAATTTGAATATAAGGTGAATTATGACAAATATTAAAAATGCCGAAAAGGTAAAAGAATCAAGAGGTAACGTAATGGTTATGTTAAAAAGAAGTGAAGAATTGAAAAATTATAAAACACCAACATTTGAAGAATTAAATGATGATGCTTTTCAATGTTATGAATGTTATATTGATGGTTGTGTTTTTGAATGAATTCCTAAAAGATGATTTATTATACCATATAAAGATTGATATATTTGATATGATTGGCAATCTGGTGACCTTAATTATCGTGGTTCTATTTATGGTAATACCTATTGATTAGCATTAACTTATAGAAAATTAGATAATCCATGCAAAATTATATCTGAAACAAATAGTATATATTTTTATGAGCCAAATAATTTAAAAATTTTGGGATGTATATTATATTATTGATATACATGGAAAAAGTTAGAAAGTTTTAGTTCTGAAGAAAAAGATGAATGAAAATGTGAAAATGATATTGAAAAATATTTTTATAAATTAATTACAAGAAAAGAAAAAGAAGAAAATTTTACCACATGGATGAAAGTATTTTTAGAAAAAATAAATAATAATTTCAATTCTTCTTGGAATTCAAAATTTAGTGATTGTTCATGGAATATTGTTTGAAATGAAAATTTATATGAAAATTTAGATGAAAATTTTTATGGAAATGAATCTATAAAAGATTTTGATGCGGATAAGTTCTTATCTACTCATGGAAATCAGAATTATTATACAGATGGTGTTTATGAAGAAGAAAAAAATTTTGTTACTAATATGGAAAAAATTAATAGGTTTTGTGCAAAAGAAATTCTTAAAGATTAATTTATAATAACAATTAAATATAAACTATGTATACTCTAATAATCATTTCATTAATTTTCTTTTGATTGGTATTTGGATCTTTTGGTTCAGTAATATTTTATCGTTTATGA